>REGL01000481.1:139734-150435 GCA_004194395.1 Aurelia aurita complex sp. Pacific | reverse complement strand
TGAAACGACGTGAAATCCAATTGTCTTTCCTACTGGGTTGGGGAGTACAGGGGTGCCTACCAAAGTATTATTTTGCCTAGCTCCACAATTTTCCCCGCCAAACAATAGCCGACGCAAGAAAAGTTTGTGAGGAGCGTTCAACAACCTCAATAATTTAAACAAATGCGTGCGGCACAGAATTTGAAAATAGCCTTAAATAACAAACTCATCGTAATGAACCCACAAATGCAACATTTGACACTGTAATCTGCAGAAGGAATACCGTTAACTCAGAATAAAAGAAAACTGTTGTGAAAGAATAACAACCAAATTAACCTGTAACTAGAGAGGAAAATATTAAATCCATCAAGAGCAACAACGACTTAATCTGAAACTCTGAAGGGAAAGAAAATTAGCAATTGCAACATGTACTTTAAACTATTCTCAAAATCTTGATAAGCATAAACGTATGTACTCACTCATTGAAACGTGCGCTCCTTTGGACACAGCACATGTTTTTCCTCATTATACACGTCATCATATGCTCACCAGCTCTACCAAATGACAACCATCCCAAATGCAGTGAACACAACGCCAAAATTTCATTATGATTATGTTCATTGGATGTCTTTGTCCCATAGATTTGTTCTACATCTCAAGGAAGAAGCTGTTGAGGACATACCCTAAAGGATCACGTGTTGAGTCATCAAATTTCAACCCGATGCCAATGTGGAAAACTGGCATTCATATGGCTTCTGTCAATTTTCAAAAACCTGGTAACATCATATATTTCTTGTGCCAGATATGTTTCTTTCTCTTTTTTATTTTTGCTTTTATTGGCAAACCCTTTGCAGCGAATCAAAAGTGTTCTGATACAATGTGAATATGGTCTTAGATTTTGTTCCGTTAAGATCAGCAGCAAACTGTTTTCTTGGATATCTTGGGTTGCCATACCTTAGCCTTTCTTGCCATCTTTAGGGGTCTAACACAGGAAAAGCCGTTTTCTACTTTCAGTTGATTGCATTTTATCTTTTGGACTTCTGCGGTGCTGCGTCGATAGAATTTTACTTGCGTGGTGAAAGGAGAAGAAGTTAAAAATGCGAAGGAGGCCTCCAAAGCAGGGTTTCTTAGAAATCAAGTTGAATGAAACAAACTTCAAACGCCAAGGTGCTGAGCGAAAGAAAGGAATATAAATGGAAACTTGCAGTTGACAACTACTTACAGCGTCAATTCGAATTCTTCTCAAATATCGGGTGTCTCAACAAAAAGTACCCCCTTTTGACTGAACAAGGCAACAAACGATAACATTTCGGGAATGCTCGAATTCATGGCTACATTTGTTAGTCTTCAACTTAAATGCACATACCTTGCATTTTGAAATCGACCACCAAACACCGGAGATATGAGTTCACAAGGTCAAAATTTGGAGTGCACCTAAAACCAGAGGTTTTGAGAAATGGCCTAGCCATAATTTGACATCAAACAGGTATTTTGCAAACGAATTTTCAACTTTCACCTTTACTTTTTTTTTAAATTGCCCAGCTTTGACCTTTGCTTTACTTTACTTTATCTTTGAAGAGATTTATACCTTGAATTACTTTATCATTCTTACCACATTTTTACTATATTTGTTTAATCAGTGCCATGTCCATGCATCTTTTATTCTTTTTTCAAAAGCAAAAAACGGAAACGTAAAGTCTACAGGAACTTTGGAAAATGTCCACGATACAAATCATGGTTAGGCCCTTTTTCAAAACCCCTGGTTTTTGGTTGCACTGTACATTTTGACTTTTCGAACCTGTAACTCCGGTCTTTGGTGGACGATTTCTAAATGCAAGGTATGTGCATCTAAGTTGAAGATTGATAAATTTAGCTGTGAATTCGGGAAGTAATGATATCTTATCGTTTGGTTCCTATTTCCAATCAAAAGGGGGTACTTTTTTGAGACACCCGGTATATTGTACCTTTACAAAGTAACGGAAGCTCTTTGAAGATTAAATCATAATAGAAATGACGACAGCAAATATCTCCCGCGTAAGGGCAATTTAATTACTTATTCACAGTCCCTTCAAGTTCATTTCCTTAGCCATAATGGGCGACACCACTCGATTGCGCAAAATATGATTTTCCATGCCTTGAATTTGTCATCTTAGTTTCAAAAAGATAAAACAACATGCATAAAATATATGTTGTCCTTGAGACAAATGCACAAAATACAAGTTACGGAACTGTAGGATAGTCAAATCTTGGAATTTTTTAGAAAGTTTCATTTTCATTGGGTCATCCGGTACTCTTGTGTGGCTCACTGCATATGGCTCACTGCAACATTTTTGTTCCTTTTGATTTAGATTCTGGGATGCATATCAATCAAGGCTTCTTTCGTACAAATGGGGGATGTGGTTACGTCCTTAAGCCTACACATTTAAGAAGAAATCGTAAGTTGACTTGTTTTGATAGGCCGGACGAGAAATACAGTTAAAACCCGCATATAAGAACCATCCGCCTTTGGGTTTATCCAAGCAAACGTTCTTAATTCTATTGGGTAAGCCAGAAAGATGTTCCCACTTTTGAAATTTCATAGTACCAAGAGTACTTGATGGATTGGAGAAAATCGAATTCTACTTGATAGCCAAGAGATTGAAGTATTTTTGTAATATTTCTTGCGTTCTTCTCAGCACTGGAAATATAGGTAATTTTGACTTTACGAAAATTTCATGGTTGCGAAATTCCTGAAGAAGGTCTAAAACACTTGATCAAATCATACAGGATCTCCTTGCACAGAACAATAATGAAAGTGCAATCTTTCATGGGTGAGAGACATCGCCTGAATATTTATTGTCCTGAGATTTTATAATCTTTAATAATTGTTTGAAAATCTATTTCTTGAATGCCCCTGCGTATTGTTCTTCGTCAGGAGATTCCTGACCATTTGAACAAATGTTTTTCGTAACCAAAAAATGTTCGTCAAGTTGAATTTTTCTATATTTCCTGTGCTTATAAAATTGGGAGAAAACTCATAAAAATGGTTTGGTCTTTCGGCTTCTAACTAGAGTTTGAATCACTCAGATCTGTTGTACTCTTGGCTCTATGAATTTTCGAAAGCAAGCACTTTTCTGGCTCACCCATCCAGCTGGGTTTAAAAGTTAACAATGATGCATATAAGAAAGCACATTACCATACAAAAACTACATGAATTTCTTGTTTTATACATCTAGCCCCTTGATGCATCATTCTGTCATGTTTTAATGCAATTGCCCTTAGTTTAGGAACTTTTCCCCCAAAATTGTAAAAAGTTCTTGAAAGTTGTGTTTCTTTCATGTAGTTTTTACTTTGGAATCTCTGCTTCAAATGCAGTCAGCTTAATTTGTGCGTTGATATTCAATTTCATCCTTTCCTAAAAACATTTATCAACAGTTTTCTTTGACTATAAAATCATTTATTGTGCTACAGTACTCATCATTTATTCAATGACAACGCTTAGCCACCGTTTTAGTAATCCCGATCACTGCAAAATGGCAGATATTGACTTCAGCTTCTCAGATTACTTGCAATCATTGCAAAAAAGTAGAGGAAAAACTGGGGAAAATGGGGGAAAAATCTTCACGAGTTTCTTTTGTCTCCTTCCCTTATTCGCCGTCTGATTGGTCCGCGAAAATGAGGCTTTGGAGGTTTCGGCCATGGACAACATTTGACTCCTATGCAGAGTACATGTGAATGTCATCATTTTCAGGAAGANGCCGACGCAAGAAAAGTTTGTGAGGAGCGTTCAACAACCTCAATAATTTAAACAAATGCGTGCGGCACAGAATTTGAAAATAGCCTTAAATAACGAACTCATCGTAATGAACCCACAAATGCAACATTTGACACTGTAATCTGTAGAAGGAATACCGTTAACTCAGAATAAAAGAAAACTGTTGTGAAAGAATAACAACCAAATTAACCTGTAACTAGGGAGGAAAATATTAAATCCATCAAGAGCAACAACGACTTAATCTGAAACTCTGAAGGGAAAGAAAATTAGCAATTACAACATGTACTTTCAAACTATTCTCAAAATCTTGATAAGCATAAACGTATGTACTCACTCATTGAAACGTGCGCTCCTTTGGACACAGCACATGTTTTTCCTCATTATTCACGTCATCATATGCTCACCAGCTCTACCAAATGACAACCATCCCAAATGCAGTGAACACAACGCCAAAATTTCATTATGATTATGTTCATTGGATGTCTTTGTCCCATAGATTTGTTCTACATCTCAAGGAAGAAGCTGTTGAGGACATACCCTAAAGGATCACGTGTCGAGTCATCAAATTTCAACCCGATGCCAATGTGGAAAACTGGGATTCATATGGCTTCTGTCAATTTCCAAAAACCTGGTAAAATCACATGTTTCTTGTGCCAGATATGTTTCTTTCTCTGTTTTATTTTTGCTTTTATTGGCAAACCCTTTGCAGCGAATCAAAAGTGTACCAATACAATGTGAATACTGTCTTAGATTTTGTTCAGTTAAGATCAGCAGCAAACTGTTTTCTGAGGATATCTTGGGTTGCCATACCTTAGCCTTTCTTGCCATCTTTAGGGGTCTAACACAGGGAAAGCAGTTTTCTACTTTCAATTGATTGCATTTTATCTTTTAGACTCTGTGTGACTTCTGCGGTGCTGCGTCGATAGAATTTTACTTGCGTGGTGAAATGAGAAGCAGTGAAAAATGCGAAGGAGGCCTCCGAAGCAGGGTTTCTTAAAAATCAAGTTAATGAAACAAATTTCAAACCCCAAGTTGCTGAGCGAAAGAAAGGAATGTAAATGAAAACATGAAGTTGACAACTACTTACAGCGTCAATCCGAGTTCTGCTCAAATATATTGTACCTTTTCCATGTACAGTAACGGAAGCTTTTTTGAAGATTAAATCATAATAGAATTGACGATAGCAAAGATCTCTCGCGTAAGGGCAATTTGATTACTTGTTCTCAGTCCCTTGAAGCAGCCATAATGGGCGACACCACTCGATTGCGCAAAATATGATTTTCCATGCCTTGAATTTGTCATCTTATAGTTTCAAAAGGATAAAACAACATGCATTAAATATATGTTGTCCTTGAGACAAATGCGCAAAAGAAAAGTTACAGAACTATAGGATAGTCGAATCTTGGAATTTTTTAGAAAGTTTCATTTTCATTGGGTCATCCGGTGCTCTTGTATGGCTCACTGCATATGGCTCACTGCAACATTGTTGTTTCTCTCTTATGGCTCAGTGCAACATTATTGTTCCTCTTTTATAGCTCACTGCAACATTTTTGTTCCTTTTGATTTAGACTTTGGGATGCATATTAATCAAGGTTTCTTTCGTACAAATGGAGGATGTGGTTACGTCCTTAAGCCTGCACATTTAAGAAGAAATCGTAAGTTGACTTGTTTTGATAGGCCGGACGAGAAATACAGTTAAAACCCGCATATAAGAACCATCCGCCTTTGGGTTTATCCAAGCAAACGTTCTTAATTCTACTGGGTAAGCCAGAAAGATGTTCCCACTTTTGAAATTTCATAGTACCAAGAGTACTTGATGCATTGGAGTAAATCGAATTCTGCTTGATAGCCAAGAGATTGAAGTATTTTTGTAATTTTTCTTGCGTTCTTCTCAGCACTGGAAATATAGGTAATTTTGACTTTACGAAAATTTCATGGTTGCTAAATTCCTGAAGAAGGTCTAAAACACTTGATCAAATCATACAGGATCTCCTCGCACAGAACAATAATGAAAGTGCAATCTTTCATGGGTGAGAGACATCGCCTGAATATTTATTGTCCTGAGATTTTATAATCTTCAATAATTGTTTTAAAATCTATTTCTTGTAATTCCTGAGAGAGGTGAAATGCCCTTGCGTATTGTTCTTCGTCAGGAGATTCCTGACCATTTGAACAAATGTTTTAGGCCCTTGTCGGGCATTTCGTAACCAAGAAATGTTCGTCAGGTTGATTTTTCCATATTTCCTGTGCTTATAAAATTGGGAGAAAACTCATAAAAATGGTTTGGTCTTTCGGCTTCTAACTAGAATTTGAATCACTCAGATCTGTTAAGTACTCTTGGCTCTATGAATTTTCGAAAGCAGACACTTTTCTGGCTCACCCATCCAGCTGGGTTTAAAAGTTAAGTTTGAAAGTTGTGTTTCTTTCATGTAGTTTTTACTTTGGAATCTCTGCTTCAAATGCAGTCAGCTTAATTTGTGCGTTGATATTCAATTTCATCCTTTCCTAAAAACATTTATCAACAGTTTTCTTTGACTATAAAATCATTTATTTTGCTACAGTACTCATCATTTATTCAATGACAACGCTTAGCCACCGTTTTAATAATCCCGATCACTGCAAAANNNNTTTTATACATCTAGCCCCTTGATGCATCATTCTGTCATGTTTTAATGCAATTGCCCTTAGTTTAGGAACTTTTCCCCCAAAATTGTAAAAAGTTCTTGAAAGTTGTGTTTCTTTCATGTAGTTTTTACTTTGGAATCTCTGCTTCAAATGCAGTCAGCTTAATTTGTGCGTTGATATTCAATTTCATCCTTTCCTAAAAACATTTATCAACAGTTTTCTTTGACTATAAAATCATTTATTGTGCTACAGTACTCATCATTTATTCAATGACAACGCTTAGCCACCGTTTTAGTAATCCCGATCACTGCAAAATGGCAGATATTGACTTCAGCTTCTCAGATTACTTGCAATCATTGCAAAAAAGTAGAGGAAAAACTGGGGAAAATGGGGGAAAAATCTTCACGAGTTTCTTTTGTCTCCTTCCCTTATTCGCCGTCTGATTGGTCCGCGAAAATGAGGCTTTGGAGGTTTCGGCCATGGACAACATTTGACTCCTATGCAGAGTACATGTGAATGTCATCATTTTCAGGAAGAAAAACCAAGGAAAATTTGCTCATTATTTTCACTCGTTTTTGCAGGTTTTTGGACGGGGCTTTCCGCAGAAAATCTCCGATATCCACAGGAAGAAATACCTCGGTGGGCAAGCATGACGACAAATAGAATCATGTTTATATTTAGTAATTGTTATTTCAGCATTTTCCAGTTAATTCATTTTAAGAAAAAAAGATGATAAGTCCAAGAGTACAAATCCAAAATGACAAATCCAAGTGACAAATCCTAGTGAATAAATGAGTGGCCAGGCCATGATTATATTAGAACGTTTCGGATCTAATTCCAAGATCCATCATCAGCGTGTAAAAGTGGGCGCAAGTCGCCATCAAATAAGGCAGTAACAAAGGGTACCAAAAAGGCAAAAACGTGCAAAAAAAACGAATGGGTTGAGGAAAATAAGGAAGGAATACCCGATTAACGCCGGGTTAATTACTGAACCTAATTGTACATGTTGGCATTAAATCAAGATAGTCTTCGATATTATTGCTTTGATATTCAGGGAGTAGTGGCCTTCCAAATGAGCATTCTCTTTTTTATCCATCCGGTTGTAGGCTTTTAAACTTCTAGCTGCGATGCGACTATGGATGAAGGTAGTTTAGCCCATATGAAAAATGACTATCAGTTTCACGATAGATAATTGATAACTGCACAGTAATCAACTTGGTATGTTAACATGAGAAAATATAACAGACGAGTTTTGATATATAAATACTTGCAGTATTTTATGGCTCCTATAATTGCTTTGGTATTTTTTTCCGTGGTGTAACGACAATGTCATTTATTTATCGCTCACAAATTTATTTCAGTTGGTATGGATTTTTCAAATCTTCCTGATGCAAAGACAACAAAGCGAATGGCTCTTAAAATCACGGCAAGTTCATAGTTAATGTGGTGATATCTGATTTGTTTTGAATTTCTCTTGGTTGTATTTCGTTTGTTGAGTATTCTGGGTAAAAGACCGGGTGAGTCAAATTTGGTGTAAATTCTGGAATGATTATTGAAATTGATATTTTGGAGGGAAGCCATGACTTAAACTGACCAAGCAACGTCTAAAAAAATAGCTAAGCTCTTCAGGTACATGCTGATACCTTGTTTGTGTTCATAACTTTTGCGTTCAAAACTCTGAAGATGCCCTAGTGGGCGAAACTAGTCAGCACTGGAAAAAACAAAAACAAAGCGCAAAAGACCAAACAGATGCCTGTTTCTTTGAGTAGTTAGGTCCTCTTCTAACCGTACACTATATACAATCTTGTTTGTGAATTTTTTTTTGGGTCCCCTAGTGTAACTCTAAAAGGTATCCTCTTGTGGGCGGGACGTCCCCAGGTACCTTTTTTGTGGTTGATGCCCCCCACAGTTCCTTAGCCATTCCTTTCTCTCCTCGTTGTGGCATTATTTGATCAGTCATGAGTGCACTTTGTGCTGACTGTGACAATTCATGTCAGATTTGAATTTTTTTATTATAGGTTCTGTCTGGCCATTTTGTGGATACAGACATCATTGGACAATCACCTGTCAGTCTTGAAATCGAAGCTGTTGGATCAGAAGCAAGAAATATTAGTTTCACAACAGAGGTAGGTCTCGGCTGGTCTCGGTCCAATTGTACTACGGTTTGACGAAAATGTGCGAGTTCAATTGATTAGATTGGTTCCCGATTGGTTTCACAGAAAAGTTCGCATTTTCATATTGAAAGTCACCTCTTCTGCATAATACCAATTTTCGACGAAAGACCAGATTTTTTTAATTTGCAAGCCCATTTTCTCATTCGGAAACCAGATTTTCAGTTACAATAGCCAATTTTTAACTTTATTAGAGAAAATCCTATGTTTTCGAACAGCACGCTCAATTTTCAGGGGGTATCCTTAATCCTAATCGCATAGTCAAAGTTCGAGGGAAATCCGAGCACAGTTTTGTAGCAATACAGTCCTTAAATACATAAAAGTTATCCATTTGTATTCGTAGTCCCAGTTAATGAAATCTCAGTCCCAGCATAGGAATCCCATTGCAGGTTGTTATTCTAAGGAAATCTCAGATCACATTTCGCCCCTTCAGGTCCCTTCATTTTTAGGTCACCAGTTATGCACGAACAACTCAAAACGACCTTTCTCTTTTTCATAACAGGCACATTCGAATTACTGCAATCCGCAATGGAAAGAAGGAGAATATTCTACAGTTATCTCAAACCCAGAATTGGTAATATTTTTCATTTATGTATTCAAGGGAAATGGTATAGAGGATGTAAGGCTTTCTGCACACTGCTAAATCGTCATTTTGATGCTACACTTCTTCGTTTTTACTCACTAGTCACTTTGATGACAGTAGTACGTTTCATACGGATATCAATAAAAAATGATCCAATTTCATTCCTGTCCGTTCTTCTCAGCGTTTTCAACACGTCTTCTTTCATAGCGGATTAAGGTAAGCAGAACGCATAAAATGAAGCAAAATCGATTCGTTTTCACATGCATGCAGAGTACTGAATGGGGCCTAAGACTTACAGTCAGGGACATAAGTCAGAGTTGAGAAATAACAGTGTGCCCTCCATAGGACCCCTACCATTTTGTGCCGAACAAAGTACTCATTTTTGACAAATCATGATAAATTTTTTCAATTGGCTGATCTTTAAAATTGATAATTTAATCTTTATTGAAAAGTTTCAACCGTAGACTGGCTTTCTAATAAGATTGTTCAAAGAAATTAATAAAAAATGGACCTACCCAAAAGTTTCCGAAGCACAGATATGGACAACTGAAACTTAGGTTAGAAGATGTTTTGAAAAACAAGCATTTCTTTGTAATTGTGTCCAGCCAAACTTTTGGTCGCTGATATAATAATGGAATCAGTCATTGTTACAACCGATGAGATTCTGAACACTTTCTTGCAATCGATGGCTAGTTTTTGAATATGGATTGTGCGTTGTATTTATACCAAACCTATTTCATCCCACAGTGTGTCTTGTACTTCAAGTTATATAGCGTCAGTAGAACATCACGAATGATTTTGCAAACTGCAATACCCGCAAACAGTCTCAAACAAGGTAAGGCTTTTTACCAACCTTTCCTCGTAGAAATAAACACTACCGGGTAAATCAAAAACGTTTCCAGGTTTTTGAAAGCCTGTAGCTCTCATGCCATTTATCCAATTCTTATAAACTGATAATACCCGTGTAGCTAACGCAATCCAACTATCATTGAAAATCTTTACAAAATGAGAAGATTTTAGAGCATAGGTTCCAAATCTTTAAAAAGCCTGGTGTAAAATTCAGTTACTTATTTCTTTGAACTGAATGATTTCAAAGAAACTTCAGCTATTTCTCTGTAATTCTACCGTTGGACTTTTGCGAAATCTTCAATATTTTCAGAATTAGAGTGTTTTTGATTGCAAAGTCCAACTTTGTAATCTAAGAAGGGGCTTCGATGTCAGTCAGAAAGTAAGTAACCCACTTCCGTCACGCTCGTTAAAGCAATTGATTAACGTTTTATCTCTGCTAATTGGCACTGAAATAAAGAAGGCGCACATAAACCGCATACAAGACAGAAGTTTCCCGCGATCCTATAGCAACATTTGACGTCGGCTTATTTCATGTTAGACAGATTTGACACCATAAGATGGATAAATTACGATGATGTTTACCCTGGCACAACAACAAATTTACCCAGAATTGGCACGTTCTTGACTTCATTAGCAGCTTAATTATGTTAAAACAATCGTTTTCTAGAACGAACGCATCATTAGCCACTTATTGATAGTACTCATTATGCAAATAAGTCAACTTTAGAGGATGATGTAAC
>REGL01000481.1:101521-123589 GCA_004194395.1 Aurelia aurita complex sp. Pacific | reverse complement strand
ATGTTTCTTTTTTGCACTTTTTTGTTTTCGGTTTTGTTTTTTTTTTCTTCTGTAAATTAGAACAATTTTGTATTTTAGATTTTCATTTTGAAATCATATATTGTAATTATTTTAATAGTAGGTATATTCCATAAATTGTAAGATTTTTGACGGAGGGCCCCTTGTAAATCAGCCTTTGCTGAAGGGTTACCCTCCTGTAAATAAATGAAATGAAAAATGAAAAATGAAATGAAATGAACTTGGTCACTTTTATTGCGACTCGCTGCGACTCCTTGCGATTATATAGAAACCAGGCCTAACCCAGCATCGGTTAAAAATCTTTAAATCGGCATAAAAAGGTGGGTGTAAAATTCTATGACCAACTACTTCTTGTCGAATGGCTTGAAAGAAACTTTAGCTACTTCCCTTTAATTCTACCGTTGGATTTTTCAGAAATTTTGACTATGTTTCAAAATTGTAGCGTATTTTATATTCTAACTAATTTAAGAGTGTGACGTTATCAAATTTCTAAATCATAAACCAGAAGAATGATAGATGGACTTTTGCTTGATACCATATTGTAAGCATTTGTAAACTATGGTTTTCTTGGAAATTATTTCATGTTCCGTCAAACAGTTTATAAATTACGATGTTTTAAGTTTTTTCTGAAACTTCTTCTTGAATTCTTGCAAAGAAGAAAAACACTCTAAATTAAAAAATATCGAAGATTTCAGAAAAGTCTATTGCTAGAATTATAGCGAAATGGCTAACTTTGCTTTGAAATCATTCAGTTCACATAAAATAGGTCATGAAATTTTGCACCAACCTGTTTAAAGATGTGGAACCTATGCTCTGTAACCCTTCAGACAAGAAATTTTCAATTTTTCATTTTTATCATAATCTAAGTATCTAAGTACCGCTGAAACAAATTCGCTTTCAGAAATAGCCAGAATTACTTGGAAATTTGAAAATTTTAAAGGGAGCAATCCAAATACTCAAAAATTGCAAGAATAAATTAAAGTAAGCTCACTTAAAACTTGGCACACAGTGTCACAAATTCTTATATCTACGAAACCGTGTCAGCAATTTTTGATAGATCAACTGGTCCAATTTTTACAAAGGTTTGAAAGTTAACAAGGACATTTCAGACATTAACATTAATTCAAAATGGCATTATTTTAAACTTTACGTTTCATCAAAAAAAAATTCGTGACATGGTTTTGCAGTTAAGGACTTTAAGTCTTTGGTAAACAGATAGTCGTGGTCCAACGGGTCCAACAACGTTAGCCCGTGTTCCTGTGTTAGGCTAAACAACTGTCGATTCGATGGGGGGGGGGGGGTATACAGAGATTTTTGACAAGGGTGCGTGGTCGCTTTCGCCTAAAACATTTAATTCTGTGTCGAATATATAAGTTTGTTTCGTATATCTTGACAAACAGCAGTGGTAAACAGAGTTTCTTTATCATTGTCTGAAGGGTTACAGTAACTTTAAGTATGAAATTTGCTTTCTGTTTTGATAGAAATGCTTCTAAAATATACTAATGGAAACTAATGATAGACCAGCATAAGATAATATTGAAAGATGTTCCTTGAATCTCTAATCTATCCATGGGCAGTTCGTACATTGCTAATATGTGTTGCTATCAAACAAGCATAAAATTATCTAAATTTAGTCACCCAAATATTGTGTGCTTTTCCTTCAATGTCTTTAGGCTCTATAAGTAACTCAACTTTTGAATCTGAGGTTTTCGTTTGAGTTAGCAGCAAAAAAATATGTGGGTGAATAAGGTTACAGAATTTCATATTTCTATCATATGAACACACATTAATAATGAACTGCCCATGATATCTTGGCTGTCAGTGTACCGTATTTAAAAACTATTCAATTTGGTGATGATCCTAAGTTTAGACTCTGTTTGCCTATTTCGAATCAAATTTGCAACATTATTTTCTCAATTACGAGCGATGATGCGAACGGTGCCATGTAAAAAGAGCCTTATTTGCTTGCAGGGAATTCAGGCACATGGTATAAGCCAACTTGGGAATCTTTAGATAGCAGACCAGCCCCAAAATGGTACGATGAAGCCAAGTTTGGAATTTTCATACATTGGGGTGTGTATTCTGTGCCAGCATTTGGAAGCGAGTGGATTTGGCAGTATTGGAAAGGTTTGTCTGTTCTGCCAATTTGGCCGTTTTTCTTTTTGGATTTGAGCCACAGAGGCCTAATCGCATATCTGATCGATTGTTCGGGATACTACGAGCGTAAGTCTGACGGGTTTTCTCCACAGGAAGGGTACATCCCCAATTAACAATCATTGGACCTTGCACAGAAGGGCTTTCATGGTCATCCGCGCTGTTGGTCATTGTTCAATCTAGTTGAACAATGGGAATATCCGAAAAAGGTACGCATGCGTCAAAGATCTTCTGCCGAAATTAAGGGGGTAGTTCGCAGTATCATCAAGAATCGAAGGTTGATGTTTAGAGCTGGTCTCAACTGCCTCGATGCTTCTATGAGAGGTTCCAGTATTTGATTCAATGCAACTGCTACGTGGCCACTGCACTGTTGCCATACAAAAAATGCAACATTCTTGTTCGTGTATTTTGTATTTATGATGATGAATAACAACAGGCCCGAATTGTATTTAGACAATGCATACTGATGTATGCAGAGGCCGTGTCTTATTTTAGGTGGCCTTTGTATGAATCGTTGAAGATTTATATGTTTGATTTTAAAGGTTAGATTTGAGATCTGATCTCAAGAATTGATGTGAGACTGAAACTATTTTCCATCCCTCCCTCTGAACGGAAGTTTTTGCAAAAATGTGACTAAAATTTTGATTGCAGGTAGCCAAATTAAGAACTACTCTTGCTATTAAGCCAATTAATTATCAGAACTGTTGAATTCTCAGTAAACAACTTCATTTTTATGTGTTTTTAAAGATCAGTTTTACCTGCAACGGATTTCTTATTAATTCTAATAGATGAGCAGAGCTACCCTGAAGTTTCAAAGTTCATCAAGGATAACTACAAACCAGGCTTCAAGTATGCTGATTTCGCACCAATGTTCACAGCCAAATTCTTTGATGCTGAAAAGTGGGCGAAGATCATTGCTAAGTCAAAAGCAAAGTAAGTGCAATCTTTTTGCATAAAGAAAAAAGAGCTGAAAGTCGAATAAAAATGTTCTTGGCCATTGAACTGCCATTTTGCGAAATATTGCAAACTTTCTAGGTATTATTCCGAGAGAAAATTTTCGAATGGATATATTAATTCTTGTACGCGTTGTAAAATTTTGCTTACATTAGGGAGAGGGGCTTCATGTCCTGCGAAGTTTAAGAAAATTTGTTTCCCGAATTTATTGCATTATCTTTGTATCATTCAAAAGTACATCGCTTCACACATAGTAAACTGAAATTAAAATGTTGCATGTGTTGTGCGTAATATCATAGATTCCACAAGATCAGATTTTTGACCCCATACTTTTTGATACAAATTAAAAGAAATATCTTCAATTTGTGACAATTTTCAGAGATCACACAACGATAATACTACTTATACAGATTCAGAATCAAACACAACATTGTTTTATCAGATACCAAAGTTTTGTTGCAAGAATCAAAGTTTCAAACTCATCAGATATTGAGTTGCCAGATTGTCTTAGCAGTTCCATAACAATTTTCATGTTTAATTGCTGTACCCTGGTGAACGAAACGAAGATTTTTCGTTCCAGATATACGAAAATACTGAAAATGAAATAAAAATACGCTAATGATTTCCTTTATTAAATTAGATATTTGGTTAAATAATTTTCCCAGTACGGCGCTTTCTTAATTCTCTTTTTATAAGGGTTTCTTGTAAAGAAAATGCGCGTAGTTATGGAAAAAAATTCCAAAATCTTTGTTTCCCTTCGGGTACATTTATATTTTGGGAAGAGTGATTGTTCAAAGTACGGTACTTATGCCCTAATAAACTAACACCAGCATATATTATTCGGATACAATGAACACCAGCTCTACCGGGTGAGTAAACAAACGATCCCCCGTTTGAAAGGCCACTGCTCTCCGAATATCAAAGCAATATTGGAAATTTTTCTTGCGTCATTGCCAGTAAGTTCAGTTAGGTTTAGTAATTTACTACGCTTTGATCGGCCATTCTTTCCCGTAGATATGAGAGATTTCTTGCAGACGCTCCTTCGGAGAACCTGCAAAAACGAGTGAAGATGAAGAGAAAATTGCCATGGTTTTCCTTCCTAGCAATGTATTCGTGTATTTTATCCTCTTAGAATGGAATCCCCTTGAATAAGTTATTCATACTAGGGGGAAGAATTGTTCACATTCCTTAGAGGATAGAAGGCGCTAGAGCGTGCAGAAGTCATTGCTGTAAAGCCTGTGCAAGGCAGAAGTGTTAGGAAAATTTGGTTGTGATTTTGGGCACGTTTTGAAGGTTTCTTGAAGAGTCTTTCTCGGGAAAATCCTTCATAATTTAAGAACGGAGTGGCCAATTTAAGTCAGGTAAATTTAAAAAATATATTTGAACATGTCTAGCATTAGAAATTATATTTGCCAATGTCTTGATATCCAGAGAGCCATTGCCTTTCAAACGGGAATTCTTGTTATTGACTCACCCGGTGCTGCTTATGCGTCAATGATAAATTATGTAATAACATGACTTAACATGACATATAACATGAATACGACACTTCATTTTAGATACTTTGTGTTTACGAGCAAGCATCACGATGGATTTACCAATTGGAATTCAAAAGAATCGTGGAACTGGAATTCAGTAGATACTGGGCCACATAAAGACATCGTTGGTATGTGATACTCATTAAAAATGACATAATCAATGTAGTTTGGTCTTTTGCTGTTTCATTTGATGTCTCAACAGGAGCGTTATATAATTTGATCTTTGTTGTCTCATTTCAATGTCATTTCATGTCTCAATGTGAGCGTTAAGAGACGCGTACTGTTCCTTATACAGCTTTATTCTCCCTGCTTACCTGTAGACTCGTTCCATTCGTCCCAATATTTTCACTCCATTCCGAACTATGCAGCATGAAATGCGAAATTGGTGAGGATGATAGAATCTCTGCTCGTTCAAACATTTGGGCGTGGTCCGAGATTCGATATGGTTATTGCCTTAAATTTCCTCACAAGCCTGAATAAACTAATCCAGAGGGCATTTAATGAGCTCCTCCCAAGGACAGGTTCCCATAAAGTAACAAATGAATTTAGCGTTTTCACTATTTTGCTCTATTTTGAGGACTTTATTTCCGACACTGATATGAGGCGGAGCCTGTAGAAGTTGCCTACCACCCAATATAAAACTCCCCAGAAATCATGTTTCTAACGATTATAACAATAGACATGCTACTGGTGCGTAGATTGATGACAATTGCTGGTATTTTTGACAACCTTTCTTACTTTCAAGCAAAATTCTCACTCTCTCTCTCCATCCCGTGACAAAGAGGTGCTACGAGCGGCCTATCCGGGTCATGATTTAGGTCAATAGGCCATGAGCCACAGTAAGAGCAATAATAATGCAATTCAATATCATTGTTGTTGTTTACATGTTTCCCTGGTCCCGTTTTGCCTTGTTTCTGTGTGTCCTGTCCTGCAAATGTAAACAACTCTTACGGACATAGGGATACAGCGAGGAATAAAACTGTTAAAGGAACAGGTCTGAAGACGTTATGCTTTAAGTAATAATTCCAAGATCCTGTTTAAGATTTAATGTTTGGACCCCGTTTGGACGTTTTTCTATCGTCTTAATAGTTCATTATTATAGCAGTAGATCAGGTAATAACTTCAGTTTCAATTGATCATCTTATGATTTTGCTGATTCTTATAAGGATTTCAAATGAATTTCTAGAAATTACCCAAAAAATTACAAAAAATACTTTATTCTTTTAACTATCAGAAAAACTTCATTTTATGATTATCGTGCAATTATTTTCGAAGCAATGACTTCGCAAACAGGGGGGAAATATTTTAGTCACCCTGTACCACCATTGATATCGTTGGCAAATTTGAAAGAGACCCTTCGGCATGATCTGAAGGAGTCTGAGGTGAAACATGTTCATAAACTCCTTGCAACTTGAAACCAATACTGCCGAGTTTTAGCAGCTTAATTCTGTGTTTGCGTTTGCACATTTTTTTACACAATAGATGAAATTAATGTTATTTTGAAGAAATCTGATAACTCAGGCTCAGAAATGCTTTAATTGTTTTGACCGACCCGGTGGCATCAACTCTTTGCTTCAGTTTAGGATTTCATTGCCAATGCGTCTTATTCGTTGTGATCTCAAAATATTCCAGTGGTAAGTGGTTGTCGAGAATTTAACTTGATATTTCAGGTGCACTGGCTGATGCAATAAGAAGTAAAACAGATATGAAATTTTGTTTGTATTATTCCTTGTATGAATGGTTCAATCCGATGTATTTGCATGACAAGAAAGAAAAATTCAAAACTCAAGAATTTGTAGAGGTACTTGTAAATCATTCAATAACTTGATCTGTAGTGAATTTTTTCGACAAGAAGAATCTCCAACAATGCCTCCAAGGGCATGTTTTGCTGCAATAGCATCTGTTGCTTTCAATATAGGGAGGGAGGGGGTGGGGCTTGGGTCAATGCCAATATTTCTCTGTGGATGCCTACATATTTAAGACTCCAAGTATTTTAATTTTTTTGCATTGTGTATTGTAGCAGGTTTTTTCAAAGAAACTGGTTTATAAGAAACTAGTTCTAGGATAGGTATAATCTTAAGAAACTCTAGTATTGAGAAGTGTCTGAGAAGTAAAAAGAAACTTTTAACACTGCTAAAACATGTCGCTGAACCCTTCTTTTTGAGTAAATCTGACTTGCTATCCTTGTTTTGAACGTACGGGTATTAGGGTATTAGAGCACTGTTTATTCCTAAATGATGTTTTAAATGTCATGAAACATATCTGCAGCAGTGATAAAGACTGCATGATAATTTATGCAAATAAAATAAAAAACAAATAAGGAAACTTTCGGTAATGAAATGCGAACATTTTCATGTTAAATTAGGAAACTTTTAGTACTATGGCCTGATGCAAGTTTTTTATAAAAATCGTGTAACAGATGAGCACAAAAGTTTGAATGATTGAATGGGTCACCGCAATGAATGGAGCCAAATTGCAGCCTGCGTGCAGACTCTGTCAGAAAAATTGAAAGGGAAATAAATATAAAGTCTGTTGGGGCCCTGGGCCCAAAACTGGTTGGTGTACCGTAGAATATACCTGAAAAAATGTGTATCATAGTACTCGGTACCCTGTTAGCATGTATGGACAAGACCGCTAGATTTAATCGTAGCCAAAGAAGTTAGACAGTTTGACAGGAGAAAACTCGAAAAAAGGAGTAAAATTGTACAAATATATACGTTTTAGTACAATCCCAATAAAACTGATTTGTAGATCATTCGATTGCCCAGACCACGCTGAACAACATCCTTTTAACTGCTTTTGGATAGGCCGAATGATACTGAAGAAAAATTAACAGTTTTCTGAGAATAGTGGTTTTGCGAAATGGCATCTCGCTGTTCACTGGAGCGGAAAGCAGAGTTACCGAGGAATCTAGTACCAGCTAATTTCGAGAATTAATACAGGGAGCCAGAAGGGCTCAAAGTTGCCAATGTTTAGCTATGCGTGCGCAGTTTCTGCTCTATCGTTGCAAGCTATCTTCGTGTTTTGCACCAGCAAAAGAATGTCCTAATCCCTTCCATTGAATTAAAATAAAGCTTTATTAAAGAATTGATTCTTTGTAGGCCAAAACAATTCCACAGTTGTTTGACATTGTCACTAAATACAAGCCAGAGTATATCTGGTCAGATGGGGATTGGGAAACCAATTCAACTTACTGGAGGAGCAAAGAATTTCTTGCCTGGTTGTATAACTCTAGGTAAGTAAGCATAAAGCCCCCATTTATACTGTAAGATATTTGATACGGCATCATCGATATGATTGGTACCCATTCAAAAATCCATTCATACTGTGCACTATGGGACGATTTTCCAAACTCGGGTGAAAATGGTACACATAACACAACTGATGGCTCGGCTTAGATAAAACTCGTAATGCAAACACTACTATACCATGATAATGATAAATTTCTTTGCTGTTGGTGAAAATGAAATTAATAAATACCAACTATTTGCAAAGTGAGAATCTAACTACAAGCATAAATATGTACATGAAGATATCTGCACATCATCTGCAGATGTTGCAATTGCAAGCTGCTCCCTTCCAGCTTTTAATCATAACTTTGAATTGCTTTGTGTTTTTGGCAATTTTGTCTTGTCGGACAGCGAATGCCACAATATGCTGCCTCTTCCTAACTGATGATGAGTTGTTCCCATAAACTAACGTATTGGTTTCAGGGAGCGGCAGGAGGTTATTTGATAGTGAATTATATCTGATATCCTTTATTTTGAAGAATTCAAAAATTAAGGAAGGGCAAATGGCATTTATGCATTTATATATTTCTAGCATTAGTTTTTGCAAATTTTTGCAATATATAGTTAGCTCGCCTGACCTTTTCGAGAGATCTTCAAACGTTGCATCATTATCCCTATTCAGAGGTGCAGTCTTTCTTGATTGATGGGGCAACCGTTATTAAAAATTGAACGTTATTGAAATAAATGACAGCTCTCAGTGCCATTTAATGCAAACGGTTGATTGCGATGTGCAAAATCGATTGTTTCATTTGATTGTGCAATCAATTGGTTATGCAGAACCAAATGTTTCGGTATGCGTACCGGATTCTATCCGTGCAATGCCAAATAAACTATGTGGTGTAAGACTGCGTTCACACGATGCCCCGGCACATTCTGAAAACGGTGAATAATGTGACCATTGCAAAACGTGAGCTAGCGTTCACACAATACCGGCAAGATGCCGTTTTCAAAATCTACCGTTTTCTAAACCTGCCGGCAAAAATGTGCCGTTTTTGTGTTAATGGGAGGATTACCCGTCACATTTTGTACCTTTTCAAAATGTGCCAGCATCGTGCGAACGAATTCTAAATGTGCTAAATATTGATTTGTTATATAAAGAAAATGTTTTAATTGATTTGACCACACTGTAATTATTAGGTATTAGCGATGTAGGGGTGGATCGGAGTTGGGGCAAAGTGGTCGATAAAACACGAAAATAAGTAGATGAAAATGATTGTTTAAGGAGATCCTTCACGACGAAGCTAGGCATTAACAAAAACAAGAACAATAAAACAAAATTTCAGACATGGCATCAGCGAATAGTTTTTGCAGGCTTTTCTTCTCCACAATAGCTAGAGCCAATCTCCTTTCAAATAGAAGTTTTTGCAGCACGGTCAGATATGGGCAAGAATGATAGCCAACCATTTACGGTGAAGCTCCTCTGCCTAGTTGCAATTAAAATATTGCCCTTGAAATGAGGATAACTTTTTACTTGGTTCGTTTGAAATTGTTATACGCTTCTTTGTTGAATCCGGTGATATTAAGCACTTTTTACAATCTTTTTTTTAATTGCAGCCCAGTGAAGGATACAATAGTTGTGAATGATCGTTGGGGAACAGATGCCAACTGTAAGCATGGTGATGTCAAACTATGCAAAGACCGCTACAGCCCAAGTACGTCAATTTTTGTTAGATTTTGATTTCAGGAGGTGGCTCAAGGTGTTAGCCTCCCTGGGACCTACTTGATAAACTGAGCACCCAGGGATTATTTTCTATTGTTTTCCCGTTGTCTCGAAGGTAGACCCTCTGGGTTAGACCTAGAGTATCTGGACTCTACACNGTTTTCCCGTTGTCTCGAAGGTAGACCCTCTGGGTTAGACCTAGAGTATCTGGACTCTACACTAAGGGCTTGGAAGAGGACAAAAAGGGCTGGGTTTGTCAAACGATTTTTAAGGGTGAGCAGGTTGTGAGCATTAAAGAAGACTATTGCAGAGAAACAATCTCAAAGTTTAGAAATACATTGGGTCTCAAAATCATACATCGGCGGTTGATTATGCGCCTATGCGCAATGGCTATAAATTATGCGCCAATTTGAATAGATTACCTATGATTTTGACGCTAAGGGGCTGGCTTAGATGCAGACATTTATTGCATTAAAATTGGCCATACTGTTCTCGTTAATTTTATTTGGAGGCTTTTGAAAACTGTCGAAAATTGAATAAGATTCATTGTGATCAAATTTTGTCTAGTTTTCGGCATTATCAAAACGGAAAATGCATCGGTTATCTTTTGAGAAATTAAACAAGCAATCCATGTACCTATAGATGCAAGAGTATATTTATCGCTAGGTTGGCTCCTTGGATGATTGCCAGCATAGGTATAACATGTTTAAATTGCTGTAAAAAGATGCTTGTAAATTCTATGATCTATTATTTAAATTGAATGGCTTGAAAGAAAATTCAGCTAGTTTTGTATAATTCTTTCTTTTAGCTTTTCAGAAATCTTCCATTCCTTCGAATGTACAGAGTATTTCATATTTCAACTTGTATGAGGATGAGATGTCATCAAATTTTTAAGTCATAAACCAGAAGTGTGAAAGACATTTGTTGAAATCATCTTATTGCAGACATTCATAAACTAAGTCTTTCTTGAAAATTTTCCCGTGAATCCTCAAAGGGTTTAGAAATTACATTGGTTTTTAGTTTTCTTTCTGAAATTCTTCTTGAATATAATTCTGAAAATATATTGAAGCTTTAAGAAAAGTCCAACGGTAGACTTATTGGAAAGTAGCTAAGTTTCTTTCAAGTCATTTCGTTCAAAGAAATAGGTCATTGAATTTCACACTGACATATTTAGATTTGGAACCTGTACCATATTAGATTATCATCCTTTTGTTCTTTGAAGCTTAAACTTCGGAAGATGTTAGTATAAGTTTTAATTATCTTTGAAGTATGGTAAAAATGTCTTCCAAGCAAAATAATCCGTAGTTCTAGATTGGTATAATCGATTTTAGTTCAATGAATTTCTGCATCAATGTTAGGCTATTTGCTACAAAATGATTGACAATTTCATTCAAATCGATGAATAATTGATAATGGCAAATTTTGGCACACCCAATACGACAGATGAAACAAGAAACGAGAGAAAAGGCCACAGACTTGGCATAGTGAATTAGAAATGAAGAGTATTCAAATGAAGTTCTTGTTCATGTTCTTCTCAGGTGAAAATCATATGCTGGGTCTCTTGAGAGAAGTAATGATATGTGAGACAGAGTTACAGCACTTTTGACAATAAGAGCGAGATTTCATTTTTTTGCCAGGTTTGATCGTTTGTGAGATCGACGGTTTTTCATCCTTAAGCTCTGCATCACGAAATGTGATTACTGTGATTTGAATATAAACTGCATGTGAATTGCACTCAAAGCAGTCAAATGGTTACTGGAAAATTTGACGTTCTCCCAGATATTTGCATATATCCTTTAACTACTATCATATGACGAAAAGGACATCAGGCATGTTTTTTGTTATCTTTCAGATGCGATTTTTAAAAAGTCATTGAATAAGCAAACTTTCAACAAACATTTTAAACAAAAGCTCTTATCTTATAGCTACTTTTTTAAAAAAAGTCTTCGATGTATTATCCCCGGGGTGGGGGGGGGGGGGTACTTCATTGCGAACATGGCTCGACCTGAATCTGGAATTTGAGAAAAGGACCCATTCGTATGACAGAATATTCAAAAATTCCGAGCCCATTTGCATGAATATCAGGAAATTTCTGACCCATGTGAATGAATTTTTCGATTTGGAACAAAGGAAAATTCCAGTTGTTTGGTGTGGAGTATCATTATGGGGCCCATTGATAAGAAAATTCTAAAAATAACTTCCCATCTACCAGATTTATGGTTAAAACAGACCCATATGTAGGGAATTTCAGATGAAAAAATCCACCCATATGAGCGGCACTGTCCAGCACGTCACTTAACAATGAAGTACCCCCCCCCCCCGGGCCCTGGGGTATTATGTTACTTACGAAGATTCCTTGCTTTCTTTTTCGACAAATTTCTTCTGTTAAGCATGTTGCAAAAGTAGCCAGAAATGATAAATTCTTCATTCATAGAGAAACTGCAGAGCTTCAAGTGGGAGAATGCTATGACAATAGATTCGAAATCATGGGGATTCAGAGCTAATGCACCTCTAAGTGATTATATGACCATCAAAGAGCTGATTGAGACTCTTGCGGAGACAGTCAGGTATTTCTTGTTGCATAGAAGTTTGATAAAGCATACCGTGTGTCCCAGAAAAAAGTATTTAGATTTGGTTGGGTCCTACGACGTGAATTTAGCTTAATCAATGGGTAATAATTCTCAAAATGTACCGCGATAGTAGCTAACTTGAACAAAGGTACATCATTTGTTGGTACTGGTACTTTGAGAGCAGAAAAATTAGTCTTCAAAGCTCAAACTTGCGTCCACCTCCAAACCAGAGCTTTGGTGTTTTGGCCTAGCAAATTCTTGAAGCAAATCGAAATAATATCTGAAAGAAAAATAAAAACTGCACAATAGGTGACTTCTAGTATATAAAATGTAATATGATCTGATATCATTCAAAGTTTTTCAAGGCTATCGTTGATTTATTTGCTGTCCTTCAAGAATTTTGTTAGACAAAAACTCCAAAGCTGATAGCATGCATTCCAAATCCTTACTGGTTGATGAAGCATGCGGAAATCATCCAATATTTACAAATTACAAATTACAAATTAATTACTTAATATAGCGCAGTTTTGATGTAAAATCTTCAAGTGCGCTTTACAATTCCTAAGGTCTCTAAAAACCTAAAATGTCCATTTAAAAATTATTGAAAAGAAATGTTTTTAACTTTTTCTTAAATGTTTCAATGTCACTGCATTGTTTTATTTGATTAGGAATGTCATTCCACTGCCGAGGTCCCATCATGCTNATTTGCTGTCCTTCAAGAATTTTGTTAGACAAAAACTCCAAAGCTGATAGCATGCATTCCAAATCCTTACTGGTTGATGAAGCATGCGGAAATCATCCAATATTTACAAATTACAAATTACAAATTAATTACTTAATATAGCGCAGTTTTGATGTAAAATCTTCAAGTGCGCTTTACAATTCCTAAGGTCTCTAAAAACCTAAAATGTCCATTTAAAAATTATTGAAAAGAAATGTTTTTAACTTTTTCTTAAATGTTTCAATGTCACTGCATTGTTTTATTTGATTAGGAATGTCATTCCACTGCCGAGGTCCCATCATGCTGAATGATTTGTTGGCAAATGATTCTCTCTTGACTCTAGGAATATCTAATTTCATGTACATCTTGTTTGATCTTAATAGTCTCACACTTTCACTTAATTTCAGCATATCTTTTAGGAATTGAAGAGCTGTGCCTTTAAGTACCTTAGAAATTTCACGGTATTCAGCGAGTCAAATCGCCTCTTTCCAACCCCGTGATATCAAATTGGTCGTTGGAAGGGAATTCTTGAGTACCCTCAAGAAAATTGAAATGGCTACAAGGTTGCAATAATTATATGGATTTCTTTTTGAAAATCGGTAGAAGGGATACCCCTCTGCAGTTTGTAGCGTGCTCAGACAAATATCTCATTTGGAGCCGAAATTTTTATTAATTTTCCAGTCGACGAATATAGACCTTCGTTCAAACATTGATACAAGTCGCTAAGAATAAGATATAAGGATAAAAATCTCAGCGATTATGGATATTGCCCAAAGAAATAACCCAAACACTTTCCCTTCTTTTACATACGAAAATCGCAGGCGATTTTCAGCGATTTCTGTCAGAAATGTCATTTGGGCCTAGGCTCCTCACCGATTAAAACTCATACTTTGGCCCCAATAAGGCTTAGTTTGTATTCTTGAGCTAAATGATTCATTTACCGATGATTCAAGCATCCATTTGACTTCATTTTCAATTTAATGTCTTCAAATTTTGTTTAAAAACATCCAGTCTTGAGCAACCTCTGCAAGTTTGTTTCGTTCCGTCTTTCTCTGCAAGCACAAGTAACCTGCTCAAATGTCGCATTGCTAGGTTATCGTGATACAAAGTAAAGCGATTCGATACAGTTGATGCACTCGTCAACAGATTTGGCACGTCTGTTGTTCTCAATTCATTTAAATGGAAACAATAGGGATAAAGCATTTTTTGGCTGTTTGGTGCATTAATGAATAGATTTTACACAAAGCAACAAAAGATTTTTTTTTTGCGCTGAACGTTTGCAGCTTTGTTCTTTTTGTTTGATTGCATTGATTCGAGAATAGATTCGACAAAGCTGCTTTCAAAAATTTTTCTTGCTTTGCTATTTTATAAAGGTAAAATTTAGAGAAATCTTGATAAATTTCGTTTGTCTTCTTCGCTTTTTGGCCGTCTGATTGGTCCCTGAAAATGAGGTGTTGGCGGCTTCGGCGATGGGCCACGAGCATTCGGCTGTGTACAACAAATGATGCCTATACTGTCTATTACAGTGAAATAGCTACAGTTTCATCATTTTTTAATCATTTTTTTCAGCTATGGGGGCAATTTGTTGATGAATGTTGGGCCTAATTTGGATGGAGTGATACCACCAATTTATGAGGAAAGATTAGAACAAATAGGCAAATGGCTGGATGTTAATGGTGAAGCAATATTCAAAACAAAACCATGGAAGTATCAGACAGATCCAAAGGGAGCGAAAATTTGGTGGGTAGACGCTTCCGTTTTGTTATATTGTTTGGTCCAAGTCCAATCTAAACAGAAATTATGTAGATTTGACGGAACAGATATAAAGTAGAATTGAACCATGTTTTGTAGTAATTAAAGATGAAAATCTTTTAGCTGGAAAATCATTTTGATAAACTGTATCCAAGCGACATCATATTTGGCAAACTCTACTTTGAGATGAATAACTCCTTACTTTTGCAAAATCGAAATCATTCAAATGACGCCCGTGTATCATTTATGGCAGTGCAATGTTTTCTAATCATTGAGATGTTTAACATACCGGGTGTCCAAAAAATATATCTGTACAGATCTAGTTGACTTCAGCGATATGAAGTTAGCTTAAATCAATGGCTAATCACTCTCAAAATGCTCCTCGATAGTTAACTTGAACATAGATACCTCGTTCTTTGGTATTGTTGCTTTGAGAGCAGAATCATCAATCTTGTCTTGAAAGCTCAGATTTGCGTCCAACTGGAAACCAGAGCTCTGGCCTTTTCTCCTAAGCAAGTTCCTGAAGCACGCCGAAATTAGAAATTAATGAAGAATTAAGAAACTGCCCAATGGGTCACTGGGGGGGGGGGGGGTGACTTCTGGAAAACAGAATAGCACAAGATCGAATATTTTTCAAATTTCATCAAGGCTATCGTTGATTTATACGCTGTGCCTTAAGAATTTGCTTAGGCCAAAAAGGCTAAAGCTCTGGTTTACAGGAGGAAGAAAATTTGAGCTTTCAAGATTAACATATCTGTTTTCAAAGCACCAATGCCAACAAACGAGGTACCAATGTTCAAGTTAACTATCGAGGAACATATTTAGAGTGATTGATTAAAGCTAAATTCACATTGCAGGAGTCAACCAAATCCGTATACATTTTTTAGGGACACCCGGTATGTCTTTTTTTATTTTTAGAAAATATTTACACTACATCTTACACTCCAAAATA
The DNA here is from genome assembly GCA_004194395.1 of Aurelia aurita complex sp. Pacific. NCBI lineage: Eukaryota > Metazoa > Cnidaria > Scyphozoa > Semaeostomeae > Ulmaridae > Aurelia > Aurelia aurita complex sp. Pacific. The sequence goes on along the minus strand of REGL01000481.1, from coordinate 107,980 downwards.
GTATGAAAGTGAAGCCTGAACTAGAAATGAATATCTTAGGATGGGATAAATTTCACGAAAGTAGTTTGTTTTTCAGCTAAATAATTCCTGTATTGCTTGTTTTTCATACATTATGCCTGAAGCAGCAAGAGAAAGGGATTAGTTTCCCGATTAGGGGCGTACTGCAGGACGGGGGTATCTGCATAATTTTCTCATCGAAGGAGAGCAACTGCCTAGCTTACACCTTGAATCCATCTCTATGGCTTTGATGATTCAATTTTGGCCGTATACTGACTGTTTTAAGTCTGTCTTGAGAATCGCAGTTTGATCTTGACAGTACTGAACGAGCATACGATGTCTGAGCGACTTAACCAAGGCTATTTACTTTTAGATACAGATTTACAGCCAGTTGGCATATGCTTATTGCCTTCCATAGGCTATTTAAGGTTACGGTAAACCTTTTCAGGGGAAAGAGTCAATTTTGGATTTCTTCAGATTCAAGAAGCTCAACCTAGAAGACACACAAGGATGCAACCTTTGAAAGTAACCAACACTTTGCAAAAAGGATAAATCTTGATTAAAAGAAAGAAACTTTAATTTTTCATTTAAAAATTCTCAGTGTGGTTGGAATGCTAACTCTAGTTATTTGACCTCTAAAGCTAGTTGTGTGCTAGAAAACAAATGATTAAACCACAGTGTGCGCATTGCTCCCTTTGTTTAGAAGCATAAATTACCTTTTAAGCCCTAATAGACCCTTTTGTTATTCTGAAAAGAATCAGAATCGAACGATATTTTGCTACAGTTTGTTGAATTTTCGAACGTGCACAATAGTGATCGAAGCTCTAACGCCACTCGATCGAACCTCTCGCATGAAAATGTATAAAAATAACGCTCGATCCAGGCTCTTTTGTAGAACAGCTAAAAGGTCCATTGCCTGACCCGGACTACACCGTGGTTCATATTTTCATGATATGCAAACTTGAATTTGTCTCAGAAAGGAACTCTGCGGACTCACAAATAGGCTAGCAACAGGTGCGCACAAAAAAGCTATTTTGTACCCAAGGAGCCAAACATTTCTATGGAGCCAAACAAATTGCTCTAAATTCTGCACAACGGCAGATCAGGCTTCTGGCAACTAAAGAGCATCTAAAAAATTTGGCCTGTCCGCTGGTCATGTGCTTTACAGTGGAATTTAATTGAGAGAGGGCAGAACAACTATTTGCGATTATACTACAGCATATACGTATATCTTGCTGATATGGAATTTGAAGAATTCGAGACACGCTTTGGTTGCTTAGGACCTGCCCTTCGTGCTGATATCAGTTAGCTTTTATTAGAAAGGGTACAAAACAGTTTTTCAAGGCAGTATGCTCTCCTTAGTAGTAGCAAATAAACCTGGAAATGTTTCGTTCGCATTCTTTGCCCATTTTTTGGTATGGTGTAGAATCCCCAAATTCTTACGAATCCTCAAACTCTTGTGCCTCAAACGTTTACCGTAACCTAAATGGGATCTACGTCTATTAAAGTGGCTCAAGCCATTTGCAGTCACATTCTACATATCATCAGAGTCCAGTATTTCCCGTTGACGTAGATCAGTTACCCAAGTATGGGGAGGCATGTGTCACGGCCAATTATTTTTGCCTGTGTATTTTTCTTGATTCCCATTAAGTTACTTTCCAGATGATCATATTAGTCTTTTTCAACCTATAGGTATACATTGAAAGGCAAATCTTTATATGTTATCACATCAGAATGGCCAGTAGGCTCAACCTTAAAGCTCAAGTATCCGCAAACAACAAAAAAGACGACAGTACAAATGCTTGGAGTAGAGAAGCAGATTGAATGGAACACACTTGATAAAGACCAAGGCATTAGTATTGATCTTAGAAACTTGAGTTTGTCAGATCTACCTAACACATGGGCATGGGCGTTCGAAATTAAGAATCTGGACAATTAGATGACAAATTGGTTTTTGTGTAATTCACGTAAGCCTCACTTTTGTTACTGTGCCTGGGCTCTTCTGTACTCTTTTAACATTTCCATGAGCTAGCTTTACTTGTGAGGGGCACAGTGGACCAACAGAGCGAATTTTTGGAATTTTCACCAAACCTTTGCGAATCAATGCTTTAAAATACGTATTGGTTTCCAAATAATTTGAAAACAGCCGTTATCAACTTTTGATTGGTAATACGACAGTTATATTATTCTGTCTGTCATTCTGAGGGTAAATTCCTGGAACCTTTTTTGGGACATACAGAACCACTCATGTAGGCTTCGAAAGGTGCTAAATTTAGCGCATAATCAACATTTTCTTCGATTTGGATCCAACATGACTGAATTCAGGGATAGTAGGAGAGTATGAAAGAATCTTTCTCACTGCTGCCTTTCTTCAGACTGTTTCGTTGTCTTTTTGCCCCAAAGTCCGGAGCAGTAATTCACTGATGTCACTGGATTTATTCCTGCTAGCTCCAGAACGAGAAAAGATCTGAAGTTCTGGATTATGCATCAAATCTGGCATCTCATCATTTAGAGCCTTGAGTCCTAAGAAGCTTTTCTTCAAATTTCTTACACAGTATGGTGTGATAGTGAAACAATGAAATAGTCTGGCTTGGCTTTCAAGATTAGCGATTAGATAGAAAATTCATCTCCGTACGGTATGAATTTGAAAAAAGTCGGTATTAAAGATGCTATTGTACATTCGATGTTTTACTTACTTATATACCAGATGACACGGGCATAGGGGAGATAAAATTTGGTGGGCGGCCCGATTAAAAATGCATTTTTGAGAACATTTTGCCCGACTTGAGACGGATTTTGCCCGATCATGGCTGATTTTTGCGAATTTTTTCAACGTTTGACGGAGGGGGTAGCCCCACACGGCCCCTGTCTCCTACGCCTATGTCAGATGAGTTGAAGAAAACATATCGATATTTTTTGAAAATTCACAAAATTTTGTATATTTGGTTGGTTATCTTTTAATTGTTTTATTTGGGTAGCCCCACAGCCTCTGTCTCCTACGCCTATGCCAGATGAGTTGAAGAAAAAGTTTCGATATTTTTTGAAAATTCACAACATTTGGTATATTTGGTTACCTATCTTTTAATTGTTTTACTTTGAGCTATGGCAAATTAAAGGCCACATTATTTTCAGCCATAATAATAATAATAATAATAATACCTTATTTAATGTTAGTTTTACGATAGTGTGAGCACTAATATACACTAACATGAAGCAATTTTAGAGATTGCATTATGGAACTTATTGACTGCAAGCGTTGCAGGCGCATTGATTGTTGAAAAACCAATCTTTTATGAGAATTTTGAATTGATATGCATTTTTGGATGACTTTATTTCATTTGGAAGAGAATTCCAAACCTTTGGACCCAAAAAGCTAATCGATTTTATGCCATAGTTTGTACTTTTGACTTTAGGAACAACTAGAATGTCATTTTTTCGAAGATTATAGCTGGTTGATTTTGGGAGAAAATAATCTTTCATAAATGCTGGATTTAAGTTGTGCAAAGTTTTGTAAATTTCAAGTGCCAATAGCCTAATAGAATGAATATGAATTGTAGTAGATTCGGCCTTGATTAGGAGATTACTATATGATGAAGCATAATCTGAGAGTGCTAATCGTAGGGCCCTCTCGTTGACTTTCTCGATTTTCTTTTGGCTTGAATTACTGCAAAATAACCAGATAAGGGGACAGTAATTGAAGTGACAAAGAATGAAAGAATTCACGATTACTTGTCTCTCTTTGTTACCCATGAATCTAGCTAGTCTTTTGATTGCGTTTAGCTGCATGGCAGCTTTTTTACAGATATTATCGATATGTGAGTCAAATTTTAGTTGTTGGTCAATTTGAATTCCAAGTAGAGTTACTTCATTACTCACGTTTATTTTGAAATTATTGTTTATTTGAAATTCTTTAATTTGGTTATCATTTTTGCCAACAATCATTGACTGAAATTTAGATGGGTTGGCTGTCATATGATTTGACTTGAACCAGTTAATGCATTTATTGGTGTTAAGTTGCACTAGTCTATAGAGATCATCAGCATTCTCAGCAGAAATCGAAATTGTGTTATCATCTGCGAAATTACATAGGGAACCCTCCTGGATGAACAGAAAGATATCATTAATAAAGAGGTTGAAGAGCAATGGTCCAAGTATTGAACCTTGAGGTACTCCTTGACTAAGTGGCCCCCATGAACTAAAGTACCCATTTACCTTCACCATTTGTTTTCTGTTTGTGAGATAGCTTTTTAATAATTTGACTGAATTTATACCAACTCCATAAGCATCCAATTTGGCAATTAGTAGATTTATGGGGAGGCTGTCAAAGGCTTTGGATAAATCCATGAGTACAGCTGCAATGAGTTTGTTAGCTTCCAGACTAGTTTTCCATTCTTCTATTAATCTTATTAAAGCATGCTGGGATGAAAAATGTTTTCTGTAGGCACATAAGAAATTGGAGAAGTTCCTGTTGAGAAATGGAGATAGTTGGAGTTCTATTGCCTTTTCAAAGACTTTAGAGAGAGCTGTTAGAACACTAATTGGTCGATAATTTTCTTTGTTGAAAGGATCTTTCTTTTTGTACACAGGAGAAACAACTGCCATTTTCATCAAACTGGGAAATGTTCCTTGAACGATGCATTTGTTTAAAATATTTACCAAAGGCCCTGAAATGATGTCCACTGAGAGCTTTAAGAATTTAGCACTTATCATATCATGGCCACAAGCTTTTTTGTGGTCAAGATTTAGGATAATTTCTTTAAACCTTTCTTAGCCATAATAATGGTTATGCTATATTATGCGAAATATTTGCTATAATGAGTTGCAATACCCGATATTTTGAGCCATGGGCTTGCATAATCAACCGTTTCAAAGAATTTGAATGGGCAAAACAGTAGATTTGCTCAAAATTGTGTGCAATTTCATAGCATGTTTCAAAATCAGATAGCTATCAGAAATTTGGTAATAGAAAGCTGTAGATGGGACAATCAATATCTGTAAAGTGGACTTTACCCTTGCGAAGAAACTGCCCAAAGAGAAAGGTTAAGTTTTGACTATATTTCAAGCGCTGACATTTCTTTGACTCAATTAGAGGTTGAATATCAAGCATTTCATGCAGATAGTCATTTTTTGCTGTTGTACCAAAAAGGATCGAATGAAGCTTTATGTTTTAGGCCTAGGCCATCAGTTTCTACACGAAGTTCAATAATAAAGCCTAATTTCTAGCTGTATGTTTTCTTCGTGTCACCAATAATCACACATCGAGTCATCGCAGTCACTAGGTCCAACAACTGTAAAGATTCTAACTCAAACGCAGTTTTCTCTGCTTACATCATGGCAGCTAAAACTGTTTTCGAAGAGCTGCAACTCAGGGCCGTATGAAGAATCTTAAACTTGGAGGGGGGGGGGGGGCACGAGGGTACTTCAAGGTAATTTTTTCAAAGCTACAGAGCCACTTCCTGAAAAAAGGCACTTCTCGTCGTAATTGCAAAATCATGGGGCATGTGCCCTCTGCGCCCCTTATGCACCCGGTTGCTACCTCTCTGCTGGAACTTGATTAGCGGCTTTGGCTGCCAATCGAAGTGGCATCACTACCAGTGGAAACCTTGCGATTAAAACTGTAAATGATGCAAAGGTAAAACACAGAACTGAAAAGTAAGTTTATTACTGATTTGTAGATGAAACTGTTGGGCCTGCGCATAAACCAACGGATTCGTACTTGGTTGGTTCTAAGATCAGATACAGACAGAAGGTTGAGCTTTTCTTTTAGTACTATGAGCATACTAACCGGTTTTGTGTTGTGCGGGAAATATAAAGCCCGAGGTCTTAAAAGTACAGACCGAGCTTGTGGGGTCTGTGCAATAAGACCGAGGGTTTTATATTCTCATGTACAACTAAAAATCTGGTGAGTATGAGTTTTATTACCTGATAGCTTCTAATTTTGACTTCTATCATTTAGTCAAACGCAGTTTTTTCCTGTTATGTCGCTTAACTTTGCTGTAAATCTCACAGGCCTAAATCTTGCCTAATCAGTTGTTTTGGTGAAAAAAACGCGTCCTTGTATCGTATATGTATCGTATCGTAGACTTGTAAAATGACCTTAGATAAACGGGGTATAGCAGCAGCACTACTCATGGACCTCTCAAAGGCTTTTGATTGCTTAAATCATGAGCTCTTGATTGCAAAATTAAGTGCTTATGGTTTCAGTGTGAGTGCATTGCGGTTGATCCATAGCTATCTCAGTGAAAGGAAGCAGAGGGTGAAGATAAATGGGTCTTTCAGTACGTGGAGAGAAACAGTAATTGGAGTGCCACAAGGTTCGGTCTTGGGGCCTCTGCTGTTTAACATATACCTAAATGATCTCTTCATGTTTGTGAAAGACACTCAAATCTGCAACTATGCAGATGATACGACAATCTATGCCAGTGCTAACAACATTGAAAGTGTCATCAAAACATTAGAGAG
>REGL01000481.1:50603-65363 GCA_004194395.1 Aurelia aurita complex sp. Pacific | reverse complement strand
AAATGGACATGTTCAAATCCATTTTAAAATTTACCTGACTGAAATCGGCCACTCCGTTCTGAAAATATTGGAGATTTTCTCAGGGTAAGCTTCTTCATAAAGTAGCTTTATGAAGCTGAAATTTAAGAAGCTGGAGAAGCTTTATGAAGAAGCTTTCCCTGAGAAAATCCCCAATAACTTCAGAATGGAGTGGCCGATTTCAGTCAGGTAAATTCTAGTATGGATTTGAACATGTCCATTTGAACATGTCCATAAGGCTAAACCTTTAGATATTCAAAATAATGGAAACAAAGTAACAATAAAAAGTAGCACCAAATCAAGAGCATTGAAATAAACAGAAATGTCCATGGGACTTTGTAAGCTATTTCTTGTAGAAATGAGCATGCTATAGACTTCGAAACAGCACTAAAGTTTCCACTTTGCTCAGTTCCCCTTAGCTTGGCCAATGCAGATGGATCTCGAAGAAGCACTACCAAAGTAAACTGCCAGCCATCCCACTCCAGTTATGCAAGACGCCCGTTGTGCACCCAAGAGAAATTCTTCCAGCAAAGAGTGCACTGCCACTTTAATAGTTGATATGATGGAAAGCATTAGAATGCTAACAGCATTATCGGAAATATACGAAGAACTAACATGGAAGTTTATCAAGTCACTACCAAGTGGATACTACCGCGTAGATATTGTCGCAGATACCTATCAAGATCAATCTATCAAGTCTGCAGAAAGACGAAAAAGAGGGAGTGCTGAGAGAATTCTTATACAGTCTGCAAGGTCCAAAATGCCTCGAAACTTTAGTGACTTTCTGAAAAATGGTGAGAACAAATGCCGCATCATCAATTTGATGGAAGAATGCATCAAAGAAAATCGCCTTTAACTGCTTAACGCATTTCAGTGCTAAGTAATGTACATGTCGACTTGAAACGACGGAACGACGGAAAATAGCTGTTCAAAGCTAACATTATTTACAGCTACAATGGAAGATGCACTGTCTAGCGATCAAGAGGAGGCAGATACTAAAGTTGCCCTTCATTGCCGTCATGCACTATTGCCGTCATGCACTAAAGTGTTATCCAGAAGAAAGGTTATCGTCCGCTCCCCGTCAGGTGATATCGATATTTTGGTAATTTTGTTGAGCATAATAGAATGGCAAGACCAGGTGTATCTCGACTTTGGCACAAGTCTTCATAGAAAAGGGACAAATCTTGCGTAAGTAGAGATGGCCCTCGAGAAGAAGAGATGTCTAATTGGATTTCATGCATTTACGGGAATTGACTATGTTTAGTCTTTCTTTAAAAAAGGAAAACCCTTGTGTTGGAAAGTGTTGCAGCAAAATTAAAGGTTTGTAATGACATTCAATCTGCTTGGTTCATCATGGGAAATGGAAGAAAGCACCATCGATAACCTAGAAGAATATGTATGTCTTTTGTATGGCTGTCGTCAAAAGAAAATGAATGAGGCGAGGAAGCATCTATTTGACAAGAAGTACCTGAATCAAAAAAGAGTCATTCATATTTCACTGCTGCCCCCATGCCAATCAGATTTGAAGCTGCGTATTCTACGAGCGAAAGTAGACTGATTACAATGAACCCAGTAATCGCTATTCAAAACGAGGCTATTACACCAGACCGAGAACGCTCATATTGGGACTTATATTATTAGTTATTATTAGTTATTATGTTATTATTAGTTAGGAGCGTCCGGCAGTATTTCAATAGTGATAACTACGACCATATCATCAGTCTAGAGCGAAGGTAGTTGCAAGAATTTGGAACTGCGCTGGCGAGAGAATGGTAGAGATGCCCGATCTAACTGAGCATGGATGGCATTCTGATCTTACGACAAAGTGGAGCTAACAGGCCTTTCCAAATGAAGTTGAAGAGATTTTGTTGCAAGTTGATGATGACATTAGTTTTGAAGAAGAGGAAGAGAGTGACGATGATAGCAGTATTGAAGACTAGATATGCGATTGTATGGCAAGTAAGCAATTAATTTACTACCGAAAACGCATTGTTGAGCCTCAAAACTCAAAAGGAGATAACGAGAATCATTTGATTCTGTAGCAAATGAACATATTTGTGCAGCAAACATATATTTCTTGCGCGAAATGACAAAAAGCAAGACTTCCATATATGGTCAAGGGTAAAGCGTGGTCACGTGACCCTTTTTAATTACGAAAAGGCATTGTATTCAACTGAGTGTACTCAAAATGATCTTAACTACTCTTATCTAGCAAAGAATGTCACTTGTGATGTATCCAGAAGGAAATATTGTGTTCTCTGCTCCGCAGAGGCATTGCGTCTGAGTGCTCACTGTTTCACCCCCGTTTTCACCCCTTAGGTCCCAGCAGATCCCCGTTCACCATCACTTTTCTGAACCCCCACATATGTAGGTACTTGAAAATAACTACCGCAATTTCTGCGCATAAAGGTGGCACCTACCTCAAAATTAACCTGGTCTATGATGTCTGTGCTTGTAAAGTGTCGAGCGCAAACTGATTTGAAATATGATGTGAAAAACGTGACTTCGGCATGTCAGGTTCACTGTGGGTGGACTTTTCTGCAAACGTTTTTTAATAAATGTATCTTTTTCAATTAAAGAACCCAAAATTGAAAAACAGTGTGAACGGGGTCCGAGGCTCAACTCTACAAACCGACTTTAAAGTGGTAAAGACGATTTTCAAGTTTAGAAATAGCTNTCACCTGGACAGAAATTAATGACATAATCAATATTTTAAATCCATCTAAATCCGTAGGTCCTAACAGTATACCCATAAAATTATTAAAAATCATTGGATCCTCAGTTTCTCCACTTCTTGCTCTTCTTGTGAATCAGTCTTTCCAGTCTGGTACTTTTCCTGATAAACTTAAGATAGCCAAGGTGATAACTCTATTCAAAAAAGGGAATCCTGAGCTACCATCTAACTATAGGCCAATTTCTCTTTTACCCATCTTCAGTAAGATATTTGAGAAGTTGATGTACAGGCGACTGTATAGATTTTTAGAAATAAATAATGTTCTTTATTCCTTACAATTTGGATTTCAAGAAAACCACTCTATTGATCATGCGCTGGTGAGTTTGACAGAAGCTATTAGAAACACACTTGATAATAAAAAATTTGGTTGTGGTATTTTTATTGATTTACAAAAGGCTTTTGATACTGTGAATCATAAAATTTTGTTATCAAAATTGGAACACCATGGGGTGCGCGGTTGTGCCCTTGAGTGGTTTAAATCTTATCTGTCTGACAGAAAGCAATATGTCTCTGTCAATGGAAATAATTCTAACTTACTTTCAATTACTTGTGGTGTACCACAAGGTTCTGTACTAGGCCCATTACTTTTCCTTATCTACATCAATGATCTACCAAATGCTTCTAAGAAACTTAATTTCTATCTCTTTGCTGATGATACAAACATCTACTGTGAATCAAATGATTTATCTAACTTAATTAAAATCGTTAACAAAGAACTTAGATCAATAAAGAAATGGCTTGATGCTAATAAATTATCATTAAACATTGATAAGACAAACTATATTATCTTTCATTCTCCTTCTAAAAATGTTCCTTCTGATTCTACGATAAAAATAGGGAAAAAGCATATTAAAAGGGTCAAGTTTGTCAAATTCTTAGGACTCCTCTTAGATGAGCATCTAAGCTGGAAATACCATCTCAGTGAACTTTCTAAAAAATTAGCCAGAACTTGTGGAATCTTTTTCAAAATTAGAAACTTACTTCCCTTAGATGTTTTACTTTGCTTGTACAATGCTTTGTTTCTGTCCTTCTTACAATATGGTCTTATTGTTTGGGGTCAAACATATGCATCATATGTTGATCCAATTTTTAAACACAGAAAAAAGCAGTCAGAGCTATCTCACTTCAGCCTCGCATGTCACCCTCTCTTCCAATCTTTAAAGATCTTAAACTTCTCAAACTTTCTTAGATGTTTGAACTCTGACTTTTAACCTTTGTCTTTGACTCCGTTAATAAAAATTCACCTAGTTGCTTTCATAACTTCTTCCTATTCAATTGAAACTTTGATTCAATGCAAAATTGTTAGCTCAATAATTATGATTTAAAACCATTAATTTCGCATATTATTGGTGAAATCAAGTACCTTCATAGATATTTGAAGTCATTCCATCAGTTTTACATGAAAAAATTACTCATTCATTAGGAATATGACGTCATAAAGATTGATGACGTCATATAAATGATAAACTGCTGATGTCAGCAAATATGAATAAATTGTATATCAAATGAAAGTACTCATCGAGACGAATCGAATGGTATATATATTGTTGAGATTTAGTTACGAAGGAAGAAATTAGAGCCGTTTTAAAGAATTTCTTTGTGACCACTCTCCAAATATGGGCATGTGGTGGTCACGTGGTAAAACAATAGGTATTGAAATTCCTATTTTCTGATTGCCAACTAAATTTAGGATCAGTCAAGGAGTTTCAGCATTGTAGGTAGCATCGTTTGGGAGCTATTAAAAAAATTCTGATAGGGGGGCGAGAAACGCCCCCCCCCCCGGTTAAAATAGGGTTAACCGATTGCGACTGACATTTTTCATTGTACGTAGATAAAGCAATGCATCCCAGATATACTGCTAGCTGTCATGAACATACTTTACGTCAAATACCGGCAAGCCAGGTTTGTACTTATTCATTTTAGCCTAGCCTCTTTTGCTACCCGTTACGGGTATAGATACTTTTATTACATCGTCGTACTGAAAGCTATACATTACATCACATCGTCGTACTGAAAGCTATTAAAAGTCCTTCTGGGTGTTCTATCTACGACTCATACGAAATGCGAAAAAGGGATTGGGGAGACAATACGACAATACGAAAAGGATTGGGGAGAGCGGCCAATTCTGGTAGTAGGTCTGGACGCTGCTTTATTAAAGTCACCCTGTACGATCCTGGGAAATTGCAGCGTGCAGCTGTTTCAACGTAAAACCTTTTTAACTGATGATAGATTTACCCAAAAACGTGGGAATTTGTTGCATTAAAGCTTGTGTTGACAGGTAATTCTCTGTAGTTTAGCTGCATTTATTGCCATCTTTATATACATTTTCCTGTTTCTAGCTGTGGAAGGTCAACAGTTCATATTTTAGGCCGTCTCCCAACCAACTATCTCTTCGGCTGTATGGTCAGGTGAAGATNCAGCGTGCAGCTGTTTCAACGTAAAACCTTTTTAACTGATGATAGATTTACCCAAAAACGTGGGAATTTGTTGCATTAAAGCTTGTGTTGACAGGTAATTCTCTGTAGTTTAGCTGCATTTATTGCCATCTTTATATACATTTTCCTGTTTCTAGCTGTGGAAGGTCAACAGTTCATATTTTAGGCCGTCTCCCAACCAACTATCTCTTCGGCTGTATGGTCAGGTGAAGATATGGTAGGAGAGAATTAAATAAGGTTTCCTTTGGGTTTTCCTTTAATTGTTTCTTTCTAAGTTTGCTACAGAATTTAGCCTTAGCACTATTAGCTATCCTCCACAAGAACTAAGGAAACCCTAAGGCAAACTGCTACAGATGAAACCGAATACATCCTATCTGTTAAAATTGGCCACCTCGTTCCCAGGGTGTTTTGACGTCATACGCGGATCACGAAGCCAAATTAACACCCTGGTACACTTCGATCAAATCTGTCCAAAATAAGAACGGATTAGCAGCCATTCGCAATTTGCAGTTTACTAGGCAACGCTAATTATGCGACCTCGCTTCCAAACAACAAAGCAAAGTTGTAATGTTTGTTGCTTAGTGACAAGATTACATTGTTGATATTTGAATAATTAGGAAGTTTTCGAGAAATAATTTATGTTGGTATTGTTTTTGAACAGCCAATCAAATTGCAGAAAACAGCCTCGTGTATCCCAGAGTAGAGGTGGAGCAACGAACTCACTCTGGGGACGAGATTGAGAATTGTCCGCTTTCCCTTATCCCTTTTTCTTATGGTTGAACGGGTATTTTACACTCGTGGCCGAAAGTTTTAGACCACATTTTAGTGTGTAATATTCGTTGGCGCAACGAGAACCATTAATAAAAATTAGCATTAAATGTCCTGTGGTATATATATTTTGCATAGCCTACTGTTGCAGTTCTCACCCTTCCAACATCTAATCAGGTTTTTAAAGATGGGAAGTGTGCTTGCTTGATTCACTGCGTTTGGCAAGGCAAAGTGGACCAGAGTCTGTTTCCAAGGAAATCTCAATTCCAAAACTCGTTGTATGCACTTTTGGAAGCTGTGAGTCGTTACCATGTCTCAGATTATAACAAATATTCCGCTCAAAGAATATAGCTTTCATAAAAGGTGGATTTAGGCCATAATTTGCTTTATAAACTTCAGTTAATGGTCTTTGTACGCAAAACTAAACTGTGGTCTTAAACTTATGGCAACGCTTCTGTTGCAGTTCTCGCCCTTCCAACATCTAATCAGGTTTTTAAAGATGGGAAGTGTGCTTGCTTGATTCACTGCGTTTGGCAAGGCAAAGTCGACCAGAGTCTGTTTCCAAGGAAATCTCAATTCCAAAACTCGTTGTATGCACTTTTGGAAGCTGTGAGTCGTTACCATGTCTCAGATTATAACAAATATTCCGCTCAAAGAAAATAGCTTTCATAAAAGGTGGATTTAGGCCATAATTTGCTTTATAAACTTCAGTTAATGGTCTTTGTACGCAAAACTAAACTGTGGTCTTAAACTTGTGGCAACGCTTGTAGACACCATAATGTTTGGAATTACTGTTTGTACCTCTTTTCGGTATTGGCTTAAAATACTGGTATTGGTATCTCAATATTGGTATCTCATAAAAACGCCAGTTTGAAAACTTTCTGTTTTGCAAAAGAAACCAGAAACTACATACGTTCAAATTTTGGCCTTGTTTCGAACAGTTTTGTTGGTAATTGTTTCCACATGACCGCATCTCATATCGTCTCCTCGGCATTTTGCCTCAGTTTGATGAGCGGTGACTGTGAATCATTGAAATCGAAGTCAGTCTTGCTTATAGAATAATCATTTTTTTTGATTATGATAACTGATATGGCTATTATCATAGCCATATTGGTTTTGGTCAGTTTTTTTCATGTAGATTCTGAAAATCGATGTTGTTTGTGAAATTTTGCGCCATTTACTTATGACGTCATGATTAAGTTTATAGAAAACTTGGAAATATTAGCAGTCAAGTCAGGTCAGCAGCCGTGTTTACCCGTAAGAACATGATCCAAAGCTCATGTTTGCACCATTCGATGCAGAATTTTTTCTCTACAACATATGCAAAATGCGCTAAAATCCACGTTGAGTAAACAATTTTTGAAGGAGGTCTTACAAACTGCACCGGTAGCATAAATGTGCTCGGATTTAAACAAATTTTCCACAAAATGAGTTATAATGATGAGATAGATTTTGATGAGTAGCTTCCCGAAGATGTCCTTGATTGCCATACTTCGTCAAGTTATTGATGCGTTATGATAGGTTAACGTTTGAAAGTTTCCAACTTTACAATACTTTTTACTTGATTGTTATAGAACTTCCTCCAAAATTTTTTCTCAAAGTGAATTTTAGTGCTTTTTGGATATGTTGCAGAGAAAAACATTCTGCATCGAATAATGTATAGATGTTAGCTTCGTACCATATCCGTACTGGAAGACACGGCTGCTGACCTTAGCACTAATAAGTTTTCTATAAACGTCATTGTGACGTCACAAGTAAATGGCGCATAATTTGCAAACAGCATCGATTTTCGGAATCGACATGGAAAACTGACCAATACCAAGAGTGACTAACTAGCTATATCAATGACACTGGATTACAGTAAAAATTCATTCGTTAAGATTTGTGCAGGGTGGCCTGACAATTTTGGCCACCAGTGTATATAAAAGAATTAGATACTTAAATCTAAGTTGGGCAATAGACTGCTTTTTGAATTCCTATTAGGTAACATGCATCTTTACTCCACTCACAGGTCAAAACGGGGCAACCTTTTTGGGACAACCGGTAGATGTTCAACATGTCAAAGTTTTCACCAGAAAAGTAATCATTTATCCTTTCTGTAGGTCCGATTCAGATACTGCAAACAGATCATTCAGGAAAAGGATGGAAACAGAAAGGCAAAGTGTATGTTTTGATCCAACCAATTTATTTTCCTGACATATTTTGATCTTGGACATGCAATCAATATGAAAAAAATGAATTTATCATTATCTCGTACCTCGTTGAATTGCCAGTTGTTAACCGTAGCCCTTACTATACCAAAATACAATCATTAGGCAAATCGGGCAACATTGTCGAATGAAAGTTATTTTATTTTGGCCTGATTCATGTAGCTTGAGTTCCACTTTAGGCAATACGATCATGAAATAGCATTTATTTTCTATTCAAATTTCCTGCTTTCCAGAGCATTGCTTTCCAGATCCACAAGCTTTCCTGACAATTGACAATACATGTTACGGAATACTCTACCTACAAACTACTTTACAATACTACAAGGACGATACCACGAGGAGCAAAAGACTATGACTATTATGGCATTGTTAAAAAAACGCTAAACTACATACAATTTTACATAAATGCTACAAACAATTAAAAAAGAAAAACGATGATCACTATACTGTCTAGCTATACTGTACTATACTGCCTGTCTAACATTAGATGTCGGGATTTATTTGTTTGTTGCCCAATCGATTTTGAAGATCTTTCTGTTTCGTTTGAATGTTAATTCTTGCATAATATGGTATTGAAACATGTTCTTGTCTTTGAATGTTATAATTGGCGAATTCATAATGGTTACCTGAGGGCAAGAACGAAGACAAATAGAATCATTTCTTATATTTAATATCGATTATTTCAGCATTTCCTTTTTAAGAGAAAAAGATGACAAGTCCAAGAATACAAAATGACAAATCCAGTTGACAAATCCATGTGAATAAACGAGTGGCCAAGCCATGATTATTAAAACGTTCCGGATCTAATGTCCAAGATTCCTCATCAGCGTGTTAAAAGTGGGCGTAAGTTGCCATTAAATAAGGCAGTAACAAAGGGTACCAAAAAAGGGGGGAAAATGTGCAAAAACACCAAATGGGTTGGGGAAAAATGTCCATCAAGGGATAAAAGAAAGGAAACCAAAAACAGGGGAGGGGTAAAAACGGCAAAAACGAGTAAACAACTCGATTGGTAATATACAATATATAGTTGATTCAAGATAAAGGTGTATGCATTGCTCCATCATTGAGAAATGAATCATGACACAAAACTTTAACATCAAAAGCAAAAAATATACATCCCTTCTGAAATCCATTGCAAGTGAACATCCAGTTTTTTCCAGAAAATGTCGTCCAATAGAGGTTAAACTCAATGTTATTTTGCAATAGGTTTACAACACTCCTCAAACATTCTTTGTTTTTGAAAATGCGATTTGATGATTTAGGTTTATTTTTTTCAATATTTGGTTACCATTTTGAATTCGCAAAATTTCATTGTGTAAAGATTAAATCCCATTGAAGACATATTTGCGAGGCTTGATATATCAAACAAAAATCATCAAAATCAAAAAGGTGCAAACCAAAATATTGCAAGTTGAATATTAATGCTACTTTGTTTCATAACTTTGCCTAGATAGAGGCCTAAACTACATAGTTTCGGCGCAACTTGAAACAACATTTTCTCGGCACTATATAGGATACTGACAAAAGATTAAATCAAAAATATTTGAAATTTGTCCAGTGTATGATTTATCCTGGCCTGTTGGAAGTGGGAACTTTCTTCTGGCTCACCTGGTATGTTTACGAATTTGAAAATCGTTGTGTTTTATACTACAGTTTATGTGTTATACTACGGNAAAATATTGCAAGTTGAATATTAATACTACTTTGTTTCATAACTTTGCCTAGATAGAGGCCTAAACTACATAGCTTCGGCGCAACTTGAAACAACATTTTCTCGGCACTATATAGGATACTGACAAAAGATTAAATAAAAAATATTTGAAATTTGTCCAGTGTATGATTTATCCTGGCCTGTTGGAAGTGGGAACTTTCTTCTGGCTCACCTGGTATGTTTACGAATTTGAAAATCGTTGTGTTTTATACTACAGTTTATGTGTTATACTACAGACTACGGCTAACAATTTATAAATTTATTCGCTGCATTTCGTAATGATTCATCATCAAACTAATTTAAATATACAGTACGCTGAAAGGATATTCAAGTTTTTGAAAACTCGAACGGCAAACTTATTGCAGAGTGGCGGAAGCTCCTTTCTGGCCATTCAATCAAAAGAAAGATGTAATGGCCATTTACACAAGCCGGTTTAAAGTTCTGACGCCTATTTTTATAATTATTCCACTAAAATTGAAACCGTATTGCTGCTAATAAAATGCATCTCACTAAAAAGCTGAAAGCAATGGATTTCTCTTGAATCAAACTATTACACAACGAGTGAGTCAAAAAAATGTGCCAATTTTTTGAAAAATTGTAGAAACTGAAAAAACCATAAATCTAATTTGAAAAATGACAACTCTGTTGCCAGACTGACGAATTAACAGACTGACGGATTAACTTCCAGTAATTTTGAGAATTTATTCATAATTTACAATGCATTATCTTCACCTGAAAAATGAAGAATCTCCGAAAACTACAACCTTTGGCTATTGCTATATGTGCGTGGCTTAATTAAATCCACTTTTCTACCATCAAATTGATTAAATCATGTTTTTAGTGGCTGAGGTATGGTGTCTACTTATACTGAAACATTTTAAATATTATGCTGCTCTCTCGTCAGTTTGAATCAAAAGGTCTTAATCTACACGATAGTGAACATCCCAATTTTGGCTGTTTGAGCATTTCGATAAATATAAATTTATGCTAATCCCTCATTTTAGCAAGAAATGATGCACCTAAAATTTTGAGAAATATCAAGAAAATTAAGTTAAGCCTCTCTAAGATGATCTAATTAATGTTTTGCAGTAAATGTTGCAGTAGTATTTCCTGTACAATTGTTCAATTAGTGGGTGAATTTTTCTGGCTCAGCTGGTATAACTACAGAATGTTTAAAATTTGCTTCATTTTTCTCTATTTCTGATGACATTTTATTATCCTCTTTTTAGTACCTAAATGGTCTTCAGAAGGAAGCAAGATCTATTGTGACATTTGCAGGCCTGCTGCCATATCGCTTACCAGGGGAAAGTAATGCTAGACTCGTACAATTAGAGGTACTGATGAATTGATTTTGTAAATGGACACAATTGTGAAAGATTTCATCAAATTTTTTCATTTCCAACAAATTTTGCACTTTTTCAACTAGTCTAACTCTGCGGCATTAAAATCTTCTCCAGCCATAGACAATACAGTAAATCCCCACATAGAAGAACTTGAGAAATAGGAACCCACAGGATGTGCTGTTTTTCCTAAAGTGTGCACCGCGTAATTAAGAACCTGTTTCAGTTGGATGGAAAAAATATGTTCCTATTACAGGGAAGTAAAGTTGATTTTTTTATCATCATGATACGGCTCATTTTTGTCCCAGTTGGCTGTTGAAATCTGAACCTCCTTCCCTGCTATTTGTAAGCATAGAATTAGTTCTTAGGTTCGTAATGACATTGTTGAAACGAGTAGCAGGGTCAAAAATCTCTTGATGATGATTCCTAGAAAGTTTACACAAGAAACCTTTCGAATAAGAGCCTCTAAGAACATTTATACCCTAAAATGAATCGAAGTACCTTTGAAATAAGAACCTAATTCAGCCTGGCCCTCAAAAAGTAGTATGCGAGGATTTACCGTATGTTTCTCGTTGTAAGACCGACCTATATCAAGCAATATAAATTAAGTGTGTAAGCAACAGTGTGCTGATCCCTCAATTTTTGTAGCGATGAAAATCATCAACATTTACTGACCAGTGATAAGTGTTTCTGTGACCTTCGAATATAGTGTTTTCTAGAAATCTGAATAAGCCAACTCAGACTTTTTATTTACTTCAAGCAAAGGCTATTGAATTTGCATATTATTTGTCCTCCTAACTGCAACTTTAAAGTACGACATGCTGAACAGATGTTGTGACGTTACAACAGCAATGAAAACGCGAAGCCATCTCGTTTTTGGGTGAATTTGCAGAAAACTTCCAATGGGTTGATATAGGAAATATGTGAAAAGTTGCATGAAATTACTTCTACGTCGCGATAGTGAGTATGGATTTACCCAAAGTTTGATTTCCTAGCGCGACGCGAATTGATGATTTTGCGTGACATGTCGTTTGTGTGAATGCAAAGATCTGTTAGACTGAAAATGAAAACTCATTCTTCAATTTGAATGACTCTTTTAAAGCTTCTTCCTCAAAGCATTGAAACAACACCCGTCGATGCTTTTAAAAGTTACTTTGAGCAGTTCAGATCCGGTTTATTTTTTCCTGATACTTGATCAAAAATATGGAGGTGATCTAACTGACTTACTGATCTTTACTTCGGTTGTATAATGCAAACGGAAAAGAAGTTATGACCACAATTCGAGATGAATTCATCAAGTTTGCACCTAATTTCGCTGCTACTACTAAGAGTCTAACTGCTGGTAAACTCGTGTACATGCTGCCTGAGTATGAGAGCAAGGCGTAATTTGTCCAATAACCCAACTTTTTATATAGCGTTTGAAAGCACGGCTCCTCGGACCGGCAACCGGAGTAATTTTATTGGTTCTTGACCGGGTTGCAAAAACCATATTTTGGAAACCGTATTCAACGGGCGTTGCCTTAGCAATCAATAACAATGGAATCAACAACTGTAAATTTTGAAGACGAACTTGCAATCATAGACGATGAAAATACGAATGTAGTTAGCGTCGAAACAACCAACTACGGTGATGAACAGTACCAAAGACTCGACTTTTCTACTCCTAGAAATATTTTTAGAAACGAATGAATTATAACGGGAGATAGCATAATGATTGCTTGAATCATTCTGAAAAAATTGTACTGTTACATGGTGTAGTTTTTTTTCTAGAATTGTTTTTAATCGAGGTGATTTTCGATCGGGAGTTGTGTGTGGTTGGGTGTTCCCAAACGGAATGCAGAAAAGAGCAAATAACTTTTCTGCCCTTAAAAATATTTTTAGGAATTAATGAAGTATACAAGGAGATATCATAATCATTCCTTAAATCATTCCGAAACAATCGTACTGTTACATGGTGTAGCTTTTTTTTTGGAGAATTATTTTTAATCAAGGTGTTTTTGGTAGGGAGTCGCGGCCTTGTTGCTGGGTATTTCCCCTGCGGAATGCAGAACAGAACAGATAACTTTTATGCCCTTAAAAACATCTTTAGGAGCAAATGAAGTACACCAGAAGATAGCATAATCATTATTCCTTGAATCATTCTGAAAAAGATTGCACTGTTACTTGGTGCAGTTTCTTGGTAGAATATTTTTTATCAAGGTGTTTTTTATAGGGAGTTGTTTGTTTCTGGTTATTGCTGGTGCGGAATGCAGATTGCGTTGAGTGATAGCAGATAACTTGGAACTATAATTCGAAATATTAAAATCGAGATTCCGTTGAAACTGGCTTCTTCTTTATATCTTTGTTTGTTTCTTAGATATGAATTGGGCGATAGATAAAAATTGTACTTAACATAATTTGGTTGACTGATAATGGACTGAACGAGCTTCGAACATTTCGCACAAAAAACCAATCACTATATATTTTTGCCGCGGAACGATTTGGTCAGCGGTAACCTTCTTAGCAAAGGGTATACTTTTTTGAAATTTTGGTTTAGCTACGGTCCATAGAAGTGCATCATATTTGGTCTAGGGAACGGTCAAAAATTGGTCCAGCCAAGGGTAAAATTTTCGTAAAAATTGATCTGGCCAACGCACAGTGATCCAGGGAGTGGAAGAAATACCAAAACATGAAGTTTTAAAATTCCAATTTCCTTCAAGCCCATACCATCAAGTACACTCTGAATGTTTATGAAACGCAAAAATTTTAAAAATTGGACTACGGATAGCCAAGAAAATGATTTTTGAAGTTGGGCCTAATTGCTTCATTTTTTTACATAGGCACTTCCCGAATAACGCTGCCTGGATTGAATTTTCAAAGCAATATTTCTCTGCTCAGGAAGGTCCACCAATTTTCGTTTTGGTCTTATTTCAATCCTCTTGTCATGTACTTTTAAGTAATTGCAACAATGATTGGAAATATTTATATTTTGGCTCATTTTTATGTGATTCGTAATGGCGGAGATTTGTAAAATTCATATTTTTAAAAATCATTTTGAAAATTCAACAGTTGAAATGTAAAAATTGGGGCAAAATGTATTTACCAAAAAAATTACAAAATTAAAGGAACTATTTGTACAGGTTTCTACCAAAGGGTTTGTACTGAATCGTACCCAAAAAAGAATTATGGTCATTCTTATTGTGGTGGTACAATGGAGATTTTTGAGATTTTTTCAATGTTTTCTGCAATAAAAATAAATCAAGGCCTGCTAAAGCCTTCAAAACTGACTCAACTCGATCTCTTTGACATAGTGTCATGAAATTTAGCCCTCAGAAAGCTTTGTGTTTCATTGATCTACATGAAATCACTGTTTTCAAGCATTTTTATTTGTTCTGTCAGCAGAAACAAAGAAAAACGTCTTTTCCATCATAACTACCGAAACATTTGAGGCTTGAAGAGACTTTGAGTGAAGAAAACCATTCACTTTCATCATTCTAATGATAATTTTACACTGATTTAAGTCTTAAAGTCTTATTGTGGTAGTTTTCATTATAAAAAACACGTT
>REGL01000481.1:34428-49691 GCA_004194395.1 Aurelia aurita complex sp. Pacific | reverse complement strand
TAAAGTGAGCGGCGTTGCGTAGACCTTTTCCTTGGGTATAGTCTGCACGCAGGCTAATATAACCTCAAATGTCCCCTTGATGATACCGTTGCATGGGAAGCCTCCAACAACTTACGGTTTGACAGCTCACGTGAGTCAGTCGGACAAGTGGTTGCTGATTCATGGCACAGGAAGGGTAAAATAACTGGTTGCTTCAAAAACAGCACTTCATTTGTTCTCCAGCTATATAAAAATCTAGTAAATTTTAAAAAGATGACTCCAGTATTGCATTCAAAATTGTCTACATCTGCAAAAGGGTTAGTGGTCCTGTTTTGGATTCAAGACAAAACTATCAACCCTGTTACGGATGTAGAAGCGGTTTGAATACAATACCAGAAGGCTTCCTTTCAACATTCCGTAAAGGAAGTGTGCTTTTTTTGAAGCAACGACTTATTTTGACCTTTCTGTGCCACAAACCAGGGAACCATTTGTCCGATTGATTCAAACAAGATCCCAAACTCTAAATGGAAGCCTGCCCTAGTCAACTGTGTAAAAAAGACAACGAAAGCTACAGTTCTTACAGAATACGGGGCACAACGAAGTGTTTTGGGGACACCCTGTACATTTGATAGAGTTGGGGATACATTTCCAAAAGTACACAATAAAGCTTTCGTGGTGATGAATGGAAACGTTTGAATTTTTCATATTGCCAAGTTGTGCAACTCCTAATGGAAAGCATTTCTCATGTTCACCTCAAGTCACCCAACAAGGTTTTTCAATACAGTATATCTCTTTTGAGTAACAACATGGCAGATATTGTAAAGATCAGTTGCCTTTGATTGACAGGCCTGTACATATAGATCAGGGATTACAGACAAAGGGATTTCCTTGGCTACGTAGCGAACCCCTGAATGTAAACAAAGCAGACAAGAAAAGTTGCCCTGAAACTAAGGAAGGTAAGTCACTCGTGCAAGCAAAAACGGGTTGTAACAGGGCAGAAATGAGTTAATGTCGAAAGAAAAAGGATCCAGTAAAGCATCTGTAGTCTCGAATTTGTATATCTAATTCAGAAAACGAGTGTCTGAATTGTATGTAACAACAAACAACAATTGCATTGCCTAAAGAATCGGCTTTCGAAATACATAAAAATTATCGAGACCGTAGAAAAGTGGATCGGGCCATTTACGGTCAAATTCTGGCCCATCAGATGTAAATATCTCCTGTTGACATAGATGAGTTACCCAAATATGGTTCGGTGCGTGTCTCGGTCTATCGCCTTTGCACGGCTATTTTCATCAAAGGCCTAGATTCCCTTTAAGGCTGTAGCAATTCCTTTTCGCGTGCACGACGAGTGATTTACCTTCCTTCCCAAGTTGCAGAGCAAATTTTGTTTTGCGGCCTCCTTTGTTTACAGTTAGATGTTGATCCATTTGTCTGCAGTCACTAATCACTTTTTAATGGCCTGTCAATCAAAAGCAATTGATGCTTTTGTAACAAAAATCTGCCTTTGTTCTTTTGGGCCAGTGGGCCAAATGCTAAATGACTTTCATCTTTTCACTTTCACACCTTTTCGTCTTAAAAATCGTCATTTTGATTTCGGCAAGAACTAAAAGTGCATTTTGAGGACAGTTTTGATGGGTAAACCNTCAGAATCCAAGGTTTTGATGGAAATGTATGCGAATAATTTGTTGATTTTTATAAAACAAACCATTCATCCATGTAGTCCTTTGGCATTTATGACTTAACTACTCTTCGTTCTGCCTTGAATAGTCTAGAAATATAAAAGCAATCTGTCCCCTATTGTTCTGACCTTAATTACGCTGCAGCTAAATCCATGCATCATTGAGACTCTATGACCCTGATTTCTTTGGATAAAGCGAATGAACACCAACTTCTGGAATATACAATAGAGATCTTTATCGGTTTTATTTTCATTCATCGAAGGGGGCAGATTGCCTTTAATTTCTGATCCAAGGGCACAAGGGTATCCAACTGTCTGCCGAGATTAGATTTCTATGCAAGGCGGAACAAAAAGTAATCAAGTCGTATTCAAACTGCAATATTCCTTTTTCCGAAAATTTTCAAAGAACTACATGGATAATTGTTTTTTTTACAAAAATCAGCAAATTTTTCGCATAAATTTCCATCAAACCTCGGATTCTGAGCAATTCTAAGACGAGGCTTGAACAAGATTTACGGCGGTGATTAACAGGCCACTATTTCTTTTGAAATCGGGTCCGGTTATCAGGCTAAAGTGAGCGGCGTTGCGCAGACCTTTTCCTTGGGTATAGTCTGCACGCAGGCTAATATAACCTCAAATGTCCCCTTGATGATACCGTTGCATGGGAAGCCTCCAACAACTTACGGTTTGAGAGCTCACGTGAGTCAGTCGGACAAGTGGTTGCTGATTCATGGCACAGGTAGGGCAAAATAACTGGTTGCTTCAAAAACAGCACTTCATTTGTTCTCCAGCTATATAAAAATCTAGTAAATTTAAAAAGATGACTCCAGTATTGCATTCAAAATTGTCTACATCTGCAAAAGGGTTAGTGGTACTGTTTTGGATTCAAGACAAAACTATCAACCCTGTTACGGATGTAGAAGCGGTTTGAATACAATACCAGAAGGCTTCCTTTCAACATTCCGTAAAGGAAGTGTGCTTTTTTTGAAGCAACGACTTATTTTGACTTTTCTGTGCCATAAACCATTTGTGTGATTGATTCCAACAAGATCCCAAACTCTAAATTGAAGCCTGCCCTAGTCAACTGTGTAAAACGACAATGAAAGCTACAGTTCTTACAGAGCAGCTACACATATACGGGGCACAACCAAGTGTTTTTGGGACACCCTGTACATTTGATAGAGTTGGGGATACATTTCCAAAAGTACACAATAAAGCTTTCGTGGTGATGAATGGAAAAGTTTGAATTTTTCATATTACCAAGCTGTGCAACTCCTAATGGCATGCATTTCTCACAGGGACGTAGGAAGCATCTCAAACTTGGAGGGGCACGACACTTCAAGGGCACTTATTTTATTAAGCTAAAGGGGCACTTCCTGAAAATATAAAGGGCATTTCTTTGTTTATTCCAAAATCTTGGGGGGGCACGTGTGCCCAGTGCCCCCCCGGTTCCTACGTCTCTGATTTCTCATGTTCAAGTCAAATCATCCAACAAGGTTTTTCAATAGCTACAGTATACCTCTTTTGAGCAACAACATGGCAAATATTGTAACGATCAGTTGCCTTTGATTGACAGGCCTGTACAAATAGATTAGGAATTACAGACAAAGGGATTTCCTTGGCTATGTAGCCAACCCCTGAATGTAAACAAAGCAGACGAGAAAAGTTGCCCTGAAACAAAGGAAGGTAAGTCACTCGTTGTGCTAGCAAAAACGGGTTGTGACAGGGCAGACATGAGTTAATGTCGAAAGAAAAAGGATCCAGTGAAGCATCTGTAGTCTCGAATTTGTATATCTAATTCAGAAAACGAGTGTCTGAATTGTATGTAACAACAAACAGCAATTGCGTTGCCTGAAGATCGGCTTTCGAATTACATAAAAGTAATCGAGACTGTAGAAAAATGGATCGGGTCATTTACGGTGAAATTCTGGCCCATCAGATGTACATATCCTATTGACATAGATGAGTTACCCAAATATGGTTCGGTGCGTGTCTCGGTCTATCGCCTTTGCACGGCTATTTTCATCAAAGGCCTAGATTCCCTTTAAGGCTGTAGCAATTCCTTTTCGCGTGCACGACGAGTGATTTACCTTCCTTCCCAAGTTGCAGAGCAAATTTTGTTTTGCGGCCTCCTTTGTTTACAGTTAGATGTTGATCCATTTGTCTGCAGTCACTAATCACTTTTTAATGGCCTGTCAATCAAAAGCAATTGATGCTTTTGTAACAAAAATCTGCCTTTGTTCTTTTGGGCCAGTGGGCCAAATGCTAAATGACTTTCATCTTTTCACTTTCACACCTTTTCGTCTTAAAAATCGTCATTTTGATTTCGGCAAGAACTAAAAGTGCATTTTGAGGACAGTTTTGATGGGTAAACCTCAGAACCACGAAAATACAGAACTTTCCTATCCCCAGTCCTAAGGAATGTCTTACAAATACATGGATTTACCAAAAAAATGACTTTCTTCATAAATGAGGCTTGCCTGAAGATGCGTAGTGCTTGGCAAACACATCAGTTTGGTTTTGCTCACTTCAACCAATTGCAGCGGCCGCGGGAAGGTGATGGATAAAACATGGCGTTCCTGATAATTAATTCGTCTGAGGTCACTGCCACAAGCGTAAATATCCAAATAATCCTGATCCACAGTTTAACGAAGCTGTTCACTAAGTTTTCTTGACTTTTAGCCAGTGGTGTTAAAGCAAGCTCTCGGGGCACATATGATTCAAGGGATTTACACGATGAACTTTTATGAAAAACCTTGACAGTGGCGTTGGGAGACAAATTTCAGTGAAGACTGCACCGTTTCACAGCTGATCAGCTCAAAAATTCTTTTAGTCTCATGATATCTAGAAAATCTCACTTATGTCTCTTCTGAGAGATTCCCGTCTAAGTTATGTCGCTCTTGTTGAGTACTGCGACACAACTTTCACAAGTGGTGCACTTTTCATTGCAAGCGGTTGCTCTGTATAAGCTAATTCAGCATATCGTGAACCTTCAGAGCAATGTTTTACTGAAACTTGTCCCGCAACTCCATTGCTTCCAAGTTTTAACCAACAATTTGCAAAACATGGGCTACAAAAGCCGTAACAAGAATTCTCTGCTTATTAAGAGAATGCAGTTACATCTTTATATCGCGATATTTCGGTTTGTAGCGCAAGCAAAATTAAGGGCAAATTTCAACACTCGGTAGGGTAGTGTGACATCCAATGCATGGTCCTGCTCTGCAAGCCATTTGCAACAGAGTCAATTCGCCATGGAGCACTACCTTGAAAGCGAATACTTTATGAAAATACGGTGCTAAAAATCTTCTGGTTATAATCGAAAAAGAACAATCTAACGAGTTTTAAAACTTTTCCTCCGTTATAGATCTGGAAAATTTGGTCATAGAGCTGGAGGAAGGTTTTGTTGACAAATTCAGAAAATGTCTGGGTTTTCATCATACTGAACGATGAATGGTCTAGATTTTTCACCTTGGGCACTGACTCAAAGGAACATAAGGTTAAGTTCAATCTAAAGGTAGATTATTGCAGCATATCTTTTTAAATGCTGTCTGTACCTTGTGCCTGGATCCCTTTTTTGTTTAGTCTCTTGAGAACTATCAAATTTCCAAAACTGGACAGTAACAGAAATCCCTGTGCACTGTGGCAATATCACTTTTCCTAGAGAAGCGTACTATAACGTTTTGCACTACTTAGCAACCTATTTCAACTACATTTTAGGATTTTTGGCGTCAGCTGTCCGGTAATGTCGACGGGCACAGCCTGGCGACTACGGTTTCAGAACTTCAGCCATATCGGTTGACAATTCAACATGTTTTCTGAATAGAATTTAATTTTATGGTGACAATAAGCTACCTCCTGTCTTAAAATAACGAGAAGGCATGGCTTTCAGTGCTATAACCTATTACCAGCACTTTTCTCAACAGTTTACAAATGAACCAAGACGGATCGTCAAAAAGCAAAGCTTGACAAATCACTTAAACGTATGTCGATCTACTAATCTCATAATTCTCTTCGATGCTAGTTTAATTGCGTAACATATAAATTAGGGATCATCCTTTTAGCCTAACATTTCATGAAGAAGCGGCTCTTAGAGGGTACATGATTCTATCCGTGATAGGTCTCAATCACAATTCAACTGCCAAGATACAAAGTATTGCTTCAGTGAATTACACATTATCTTAATCAGTTCACTTCTGCTTCAATTTCCATCTCAAGACAGAAAGGTGTGGTCATAGAACAAGCCACGAGGGGTGATAGACCACAATGACTATTGGCATGATATTGGTTGGATTAGGGATTCTATTTTTGTATGCACTCACCACAAAAGGGTGAATACAAAATGCTTATAAATGATTCAACAAGTTAAAGATTGCCTTAATCATAAGATCAGGTTGCAAAACTAGCCACAAGGAGCGACAAACCAAACGATATGTGGCATCTTGTTCAAAATTGTCAAAAGATTCTTTCCTTAACAGTACTCACTAAGATAGGATGATTTTTACTGCCAAGACACTTAGCATTTATTCAGTAAATAACTTACTCTATTCACTTTAAACATTATCTGCAATACGTTAGCTTTTGTTACTCATAAATTCTCATCAAATTTAATAACAACACTGTATATTTCATCTACAGGGTCGACGACACTGCAACGGCCAATTTTGGCGGGAAAACATGCTTATGCCATAAATAATTCGACACATCTATTGCCAGTTGTGTGCTTGTTTTTCTCTGTGTAGGCTCTATGTGCGTCTTCAGGGGCCGGATAGGTAAAGCCTAATGTCATTCCATTTGGCTTCCCGTAATGATTTATTGGGTAGTTTAAGCCTTCTGGTGGCACCTGAAATCCGAAAAAAAAATTCAGCAAGAATTTCAAAGGCATTGAAATTGACAGTACAAACGCCTGTCTGTCATTCACTCATTCCCAACATACATCATTTCTGATAGTGAATAAAATATATTTTACCGATTGCCTCAGAAAAATTATACACATTTTGGTTGGGCCCAGCGATTTCAATTTAGCTTTTATCGGTGACTAATAAATCACTCTCAAAATTTTCCTCAATAGTTGGTGCTTTGAGAGCAGGAATATTAATTTTGAAAGCTCAAATTTGCATCCAAACAGAGCTTTGGCGTTTTGGACAATACACATTCTTATACGCTGGAGTAATGCAATTTTCCTTACGCTTATCTATTTGCACCAATTTGAAGAGGACATTCCCATTAGGGCTTAAATAAACGCTATTTATCAGTATCACACCTGGTTTAGCGTAACTTAAAAGGGCTCAAGTCACTTGCGGTCAAATTCTAGCCTATCAAATATCAGGTTTCCTGTTGACGTAGATCAGTTACCCAAATATGGTGCGGCACGTGCATCGGCCTATTGCCTTTGTAAGGTTATTTCTATCAAAGGCTTATATATGCTTGGATTCCATTTAACACGGGTTAACGCTTTACCATATTTATGTATCATAAGACGCCCCCAGTATCTATTTCCGTTCCATGTTTTGCATATATGATCCTTAAGTGAAATACACAAGAAAATAATCACTAAGAATGTGATTAACAAATCGAATTCTGATTTGGTTAGTATCAAAAGCCAAAAATGTCGGACGAAAGAATTTGGGACAAAAAAATTTAGGACCTTTTTTCATAGAATTTTGGACATTTTCATAGAAATTTCGGACGACAAAAACAATATATTCAGTGAATCTTTGCTTATGTCGCGCCAGAAATATCTTAAACTTATAGATTGTGCTTCATTTTAGGAGTTCTTGGTCAGAAATTTTGACAAATCATCATTGCGTTGACAATGATGAGAATGATTGCTAAGGTGGATCTAGTTTAAGAAAATATAAAATTTCTCACTAATCAACACTCTTGCCATATTCCTCTTGATTACGTTTTCAAATGGTGGAAACGTTTTGCTGTGATTTAAGCATTAACGTCCGAAATTTTGGTTTTTAATATAATTAATTATTCAATGTAGTTATTCATAGTTTACATACTTTATATTTCATAGAAGGGTTCCATCCCAGCAAGCTGATTCTCAAGGGGCCTTCTAAGTACCTGGAATAAGAGATTTACTTACCATTGTACCAACGAGTGGAAATGCAGGGTGCGCTGGGAAGAAACCACCAGGGCTAACAGTCGGTGATAAGTGCGGATAATGTCCATTGTATATGGTAGGCAGAGGTGATATGATTGGATGTACTAAACCATTTGATCCTGTTGGTGACAACAAACGATGACCTGGTTGTATTGGAAGTGAACTATGTTGGATGTAGTTGTTGTTGGTATTATTGTTGTTGTTGTTGTTGGCATGGTTCATGTGTTGTGCAGCCATTTGGTTGGCATGGCTGGTTGCTAACATCAAGCTCATGTCGTGAACAGAGCACTGGAATACCTCGATGTATCTTTCACCCATATGTTTCAAGTGCAGTTCATTTGCAGCTTTATGTGCTAGCTCAGGTGTTTTCAGCTGGACAAATGATTCTCCAGATGGACGTCCCTACGGAAATAGGTTGTACTATCAACTTAAATTTAAACCAGCAGCATGCAACGAGGGGGAATTTCACTCCCATGGAATCTCGTACACCTTCCGCCTTTCGCCCTTTTGTTTTCGAGGAAAATCCATCAACCATCTAACAAATCCCTTTTGTTCTGAAAAAGTTTCGTAGGCATTCTTGAAAGATTGAAATGCCCCTCGGAGAGACAGACATGATCACATTTAAGCAAATATTTCCATTAATCCTGAAAAGCGACATTTTGCACCATGTCAGATACGGTTCCCAAATAAAGCGGTTGGGGAGGGGGAATGGCTTCTTTGGAACTGTTTAGTTTAATACTTCGGTTTAGCCTAGAGCGTTGCTTCCAGTGTTTCAAGAAACCACCGCCACATAAAATTGATTCTGCTCCATTGAAATCATCACTTTGAAAACTGAAAACACCTTAATGCATTTGCTAACACTAAAATAAAACTGTAAGGTTTGTAAGGGAGTTGTATTTACACAAAATGTCTGGTTAACACAACGGCAGCATTCTGTCCTGCATAAACTGGTATAGCTAACGCTACCCGGCACAACAATACTCGAAATATACAAGAAGAGTCCTTCTGTACAGCCAAGCAGCAAACACTATACATTCCATGCGTTGCTGAGGGCAATGCATCCTTTTGGGATTCAGCTCCGCATCACGTCGAGGTGAAGGTGTATTTCAAATAACTGCTGAACAGGAAAGAATTTTCAAGTCTCAAGATCATTCCGGCCACTTTGCTGTGCTTACGGTAAGTTCCTTAGTGCAAGGGTCAAGGTATTAAAGAGTTATGTGTCAATGTCAAGCCTGGTTTTCAATAAATTTCTAAACGTTGCAGAAGGTCGCAAGGGGTCGCAATTTGCTACGTGTAATAGCTATGTCTAGTTTATATAAATGTATTTTCAATGTTTTCTATTCAAATGGCCTCGGGTTGTCAGAGTCATTTGCTCCTCTTGGTATCGTTGTTGTAGTATTGTAAAGTAGTTTTAGTTTTTTTTTTTTTTTTTTTTTTTTTTAATTTTCAAGTCTCAAGATCATTCCGGCCACTTTGCTGTGCTTACGGTAAGTTCCTTAGTGCAAGGGTCAAGGTATTAAAGAGTTATGTGTCAATGTCAAGCCTGGTTTTCAATAAATTTCTAAACGTTGCAGAAGGTCGCAAGGGGTCGCAATTTGCTACGTGTAATAGCTATGTCTAGTTTATATAAATGTATTTTCAATGTTTTCTATTCAAATGGCCTCGGGTTGTCAGAGTCATTTGCTCCTCTTGGTATCGTTGTTGTAGTATTGTAAAGTAGTTTTAGTAGTGTAATTAGTAATTTGTCATGTAAATTTCTAGATTTAATAAGAAAAATGACATTTACAACATTCGCAATCAGAAGTAAAGTAGAGTTTAAATTAGAGCTCGAACTCAACCAATATGGGGACAAACCAATAGGGTACCGCAGGAGGCTAAGTTGGTTATAGACAAATTCAAGGATTTCACAATTATTGTATTTTAGCTAGATAAAATAGATTTATATCATGAACAACGACAGTATTAAAAATTGAAAGAGTTGCAACTTCACAATCAAGGAAACTTTACTCAAATGGTAAATAAAAATCCCGTAAAAAGTGATCAATTTTGGCCCACTATGAGTCATTTCCTCCCTTTCCACCCTGTCAAAAGTTCAAGTAGAACTTACTTGTAAGTTGTAAATAATATGAACTGTTCCAACTATTCCTTGCGAATTCTGACCGAGAAAAGTAACGATATCATCTTTCGACGCCGAGAAGGGAAGACCTCGTAGCCGCAGGCAAGACATTGTCATTAATGACTGAGCTCTCGGGCTTGGCCCACCTCTTTCCACTAAGCCAGCAGGAAATGCCCCTGGTAATGGCGATAAGGGAGGCATCAACGGAGACACGAGACCAACAGGACTGACAAACTGGTATCCAACGTTGTACATTGTGAGGACCTGAAAAAAGAATAAAATCAGTTAAAGCTAGCTAGTGGCAACCTGGGCTTTAGACCTAAAAATAAGCACATTTTAGTAACACAACATGTTCATCTAGCCCAGGGAATCCAAAGTACCCTCTCATTTGCTTTGAAACATGGCTTTCTTAGGTACATCACTTCCACGATGTCCTGAATGAAGCATTGTTCCATTTAGAAAAAAGACATAAGATGTTATCCTGGATGTAAACAAACAAAAAAGATTCAAAGAAACTACTGAGAAACCCTCCAGAAACTCTTGTACTTGGAATAATGAGAATTCAAATGAAATTGAGTACTGAGTCAAATTATTAGGCTCGTATAAAATATGCTTGGAGGTGGCGGAAAATTGCAACTCTCTTTGATTCTGTTGATGTTTTCTTTCAGGTTGAAAGTGGTAGATAACAGTTTTCAGTTCAGCTTACGGTAGCTTAGGACTAATTTACGGTTAGGGCTGTGCCATTTTCAGCGCTATTTTTACCGTTAGTTTTACAGAGTGATTTATGGTTGGGATAAGGACAAAGGCCTCCTTGATGCCCTAATCATGATATTCATATGCAGACAGCAGAGGACGTGATGCCCGGGGGTAACTACCATAAGTACCGGTACGGGATGTGCCATTTTTGGATGCCTTTTTTCAAGCAGAAAATAAATTTTAGGGTGCCATTTTTGGTAAGATCACAGGGTGTCATTTCAGAAGAATAACTCTTTAGGGTATCAATTTTGATCAAATTTCATATACTTGGTTAGGGCTTTGACTTTTTGTCACAGTTTTAGGGTATATATTTTGAATGACCCGTAAATTTTAGGGTATGGTTTTTGGAAAATTTATAAATTTTAGGGTGTGATTTGACAAGTGAAAATAGCACACCCTCGTCATCTGAATATTGAAGTTACCCCCCGGGACCTATAATGGTGGCTTTATAGGTAGAGTGTCCTTAACCCTATTACTACCGGGCTTTTTCGACCATCGTAGTACCGGGGGGGGGGGGGCACAAAGTGCCGCCCCACCGTAACTTCGTCAATATTGCAGATATGAGGATCAAACTTAGTACAATGGTGTATAGGAACAAAATCTACACAATAGGCTACTTTTTAATTCTTCATTACATCCATGACGTCACTATGACGTCATAATTGAGGAAAATTGCACTTTTTGCCTACTATTAGCAATATTGGCAATATTTAAATTCTTAGTTGATAATTTCTTTCACACTGCTGCTAGAATGTATCCCAGAGCATCACTGAATAAAATTGGCAATGTAATGTCAATTTAAGCTCATTGTTTATATCATATATTCATCATTTATTTGCATCAGTTTGTCATCGTTTCATTTAAACCCCTAATTACTTATGAAAATACTCTAAAATGCCTTAAAACTGTTCATAACAATCAATAGAACCAATTTTGACCATTTAAGGTTATCTAACACATTTGTTATTATTTATATGACGTCATAAACTTTGATGACGTCATGAAGGTTAAATTTGCTGACGTCATCAAAAATGGATAAAACTATACATCATCTGAAAGCTCTCATCAAGAGCTATCGAATGGTGGTATTCTCGATGTTCTACGATCATCCTTTTTAAAACTGGACTCGCTTCTTTAATTGTCTGGCTGACCACGTGTTGAAAAGAGGTTGGTCACGTGATCAGTATCTATCATTTTGAAAAAAATTACAAATTTTAATTAGTCCATGAAATTTTAGGAAAAGTCGCAAAGTTTCAGCTCTTTATCTTTTGAACTGACGACACTACATTAAATAAACTTTGCCTTTGTGCCCCCCCCCCACGGTAGTAATAGGGTTAAGAAAGGTGCTAACAACCATTGTGCGAATACACCAGGAACTGGAAGAAAGCGAGGGACAAACAGATAAACGTAAGATCAAGAGAGTTTTCCGAGTGCTTGAAATCGCTCACATCAGACAAAACCCAATATCAAAGAGCTGATATGAGACATTCAGAGTTAGCAAAAACATCGAGATTTTTGGAGTAAGAATTTCCAGGTTGTTCTGTCTCAATCACATTAACAGAGCGGTAAATATCTTTTACAGATTATTCGGTTGGTTTTATCAAATTGGCTTGTGTAAACATCTTTTGTCGGAAAAATGGCACAGTTTCCACATAACAATTAACAAAGTATTATCACTAAAAAATATCAAGGAGGGTGTGCTATATTTTAAAACTTGTATCACTTAAATCAAATTGACTTGAATCATGTTTCTTTATGTTATCTTTTAGATGAAAAAAATTCCCTTGGGCATTCTTCAAGGCTCAAGTGATCATGTCTGAAAGGTTTTGCCGCAGAGATGTCTTAACTGAATTAAACCAATGAAACGACCTTGTGGTTAGGCCAGCTAAATTTATCGAAATAAAACGAATGCGACGTGGCTCTACTCCGACGTCCATGTTTTCCCTCTTGCCAGGGTGCTTCTGATTTAATTTGCTCTTCTTAATTCCGTGGATCGAAACGAAGGAGAAACACGGTTCGGTGAGTTTGCCAGAGATAGATGCGAAGCAAGTGAACAGTTCATTCGACAACGCCATTTCATTCCTGGGTCAAAAATTACAGAGGAGTTCCAATATGGTGAAGGGCTTCTACAACTACCCTGGGTACCAGAGCCTTTAAAATATTACAACCAAATATCGGGTGTCTCAAAAAAATACCCCCTTTTGATTGGATAAAGTAACAAAACGATAAGATATCGGGACTTTCCGAAAACATAGCTACAGTTATCTATCTTCAACTTAAATGCACATACCCTGCATTTTAGGATCGTCTACCACACACCGGAGATACGAGCTCGCAAAGTCAACATTTAGAGTGTACCTGAAACCAGAGGTTTTGAGAAACGGCCTAGAAATATCATCAGATATACCAGCAGTTTGCAAAGGAATTTCCAAGTTCGATTACTTTTGAAAAGAATTATACTTTGAGGTGCTTCAGTTGTTCTTCATATTACTTTTCTTTTGATGACTCGATCCTTGTATTGCATTCAACTGAAATTGCTATTCTTATCAAAGAAAAGGAAAAAGGGGGTACATGCACGCTTATTCATGAGATGTGGTACGAGTTTATCATTCATCAATTCATACCACGTTTTCATTCTATCGCTTAATTAGGGTCGTGGTCATGCGTCCATAATTCTTTTCAAAATAAAAAACTGAAAAGTTAAAGTTTGCAAAATGGCCATGATATCAAATCATGGCTGGGCCCTTTTTCGAAGCGTCAGGTTTCAGGTGCAAGCTAAATTTTGCCTCCACGCTGTCGTACTCGTACCGCCGGTTTTTTGTGGACGAATCTTTAATGTAAGGTACGTGCATTAAGGTTGAAGATTACAGAACTTTTTTTTAGCTGTAGACTCAGTAAGTCCTAATACTTTATAGTTTCGTTCCTCTCTCCAGTCAAAAGGGGGAAGTTTTTTTTCAGAAACCCGGTACAAAACTTCTTCGTTTACACTTTTTAATGTCTCCAAAGTTTTCTTATTTAGATCTAGTACCCAGGGTATTGTGCAACCATAGGAAACGTCATATTGAATCTAGAGCTTGACTCATTCTAAAAGTCTCTTGTTTCGCTCCCCGAACTGAGGGACAGTGCAAAAAGTTTATTTATAACATGGCCGGTGCAAAACGTAACGGGGCAAGTACTTTTTGAGTTTGTAGAGAACTGGGTCGACACTTTTTATAAATCAAATATGAACGGGGCTGTAACTTTTTATTAGCCCAAGATTAAGTTTGAGATATAAAATAGCTCATTTTGAGGACAAAGTTGTGAATCATGCAAGTTGAGAAATGCTTGGAAGGATGTGTATAAAAATGAGGGAAAATGTCCTCCGCCCTTGCATTGATGTACAAAGACGAGACCTCTTCGCTGGAATGTAAATCTTGCAAATGAAGCTTTATTAAAACTTCTATTGTACGGCAATAAATATTTCCCACTTCACTGAATAGTCATATTCGTGAGCTTACGCTACATTTTATTCATGAAACTGGTCAATTCGAGTGAATTTCTGCAGTCACTAGCCACCCGATTTTGTAAACCTGCTTGTAGGAATTGTCGCGTCGTTAATGTAGATAAAGTAGTTTCTTCTCTTTTATTTATCTCTACCTAGTGGCCTCGGGGTAGACACAGCCATTGGCTCCCTGGGGTTGAAGTTGATCGTCCTAGTAATATTGTAGAGTAATTTTGTATGTAGTGTAGTTCGTAATGTGCATTGTAAGATTTTTATTTGGAATATAATATATGAAAAAATAAATAAAAAAGGGCTGTGATTGGAGGTAGCTGCTGATCAAACTGCACAAAGAATCCGTTCTCTTGCATCTGTAAAGGCTGATTTCCAGTCAGAGGAATTTTTCGAGCGGGCGGAAATTCTGTTATTTACGAGAGAAAATGTCACTCTGAAGTTGAAAAGCAAGCTATGCTTGAGCCCTTTTGAGCGCCCTTTCATTGTGTAAAATTCCACCCATTTGGAAAATTTCACTGAAATCAGTATTTCGGCGTAAATTTCGAAATTCGTAGCAACACTCTCACACAATTTTGTAAGACTAACCAACCGCCATTTTGACTTTCATCTCCTTTGAGCAATTCGTCTCTTACCCTGGGTAACGGAGTATTAATCTCTCTATGCATATTTTTATGAGACTGCGAGGGCGCCATATACTTCGAAGAGATCTCAATAGAAATTGAACCGTTATTAGCTACTTGGAATGTTATTGAAGATTGGTATGTAATTGTGACTGAATATGTATGTAATATGTAATATGTAACTGAAGATTGGTATGTAAATATGGATAACGGGACATACACTGCGATGGTATTTATCGACCTAAAAAAAGCTTTTGATACCGTTGATCATCAAATTTTACTTGCGAAACTAACAAAATATGGCATAGATGGTCATGAGCATTCTTGGTTTAAGTCCTATCTGCAAAACCGACGTCAATTTTGCAAGGTCAATGGCACATCTTCAAGTTTACAAAAGGTCGATTGCGGAGTGCCACAGGGTTCATGTCTTGGTTCACTCCTTTTTCTAATTTATATTAACGATCTCCCTATGTCTCTCCGTAAATGCAATGTGACAATGTATGCTGATG
>REGL01000481.1:0-21051 GCA_004194395.1 Aurelia aurita complex sp. Pacific | reverse complement strand
CGCAGTTGCTGTCTTGTAACCAATAAATTGGAGTAAACATACTGCAAACATTTTTATTTGACTGTTATTAAGCAAAGACCAGAAATGTTTCTTATGCGCGCGCAGAAACAAATCAGCTGATGCTATAGGCAGCAGCGGACGATCGAAATGAAGAACTTACTGAAGTGATTATTTGTAGCTTATTTCACAATTTCCAGCAAAAGATTGATATCAATCAGTTTTAGTTTCAATCCTAGGCCCCTTCCAAACTCGACCAGAAACATCTTGGCCAGTGTGATGGATGATACAGACCAAACTCGAAGAGCCACAACATTGAATGACATGACAGTGTTTCAATCCAACATGAACATTTTTACTCTATTTAACAAAAATAAGTAGGTTTTTCTTCTAAATGATCAAATCAGATCAGATCAAAAGAGGTTCCTAACACAGTTCTAAGTGTATTTCTTGCCAAAATTTGAGCACCAAGCAGAATTCTCGTCTTGAAGGGGGGAGGGAGGACAATCCCACCCCTTAAATCCCAGCAAATGATTTAGACTTAAAAAGTTACAATTGGTTGGTATCAAAAGTATGTTACCAGACCTCACTAAAAGTTTTTTGTGCCTGCGAGCACAAAATTGCTTCAAAAATGTGCCTGCAAAATTTTTTCAATGTATATCATCTAGGATTTAAATTCTTTCAATGCATCACATGAAGCAAACTTTGATAAAGCGAGGGAAATTTTGGTTGTAAAAGTTTGATGGTGCCTTATGCAATAGATCTTTATCATAGACAATATATATGAAACTTTGGCTTTGTTTAGGAATACTCCCTATAGTTGTTTCTTTGCTTTAAATCAACGAAACTCATCTGGTACTGGACTTGCCCAAGTCGTCTTGTAAGGAAGAAAGAGTATCTTTCTTCCTTACAAGACGACTTGGGCAAGTCCAGTCTGGTACACATTTGAGGTTTCCTTGAAATCACAAATTTGTCCAATAATTATGGTTTGGTTACAGAGTTGAATTTGAATCAGATCTATTTGTGACTTTTTCATTCGCTCTAAAACTTTGAATGCAGTAAAGCCCTTCACTTTATCAAAGTGACATGCAAAATGCCAATTAGTTTGATTCCCTTTCCCAGATTTCTTCCAATATTACTTCATACTGTTATCAATGACACTATCCGTATGTTCAATATTTGGGCCGTTAACTGCGATATGCTTCTCTACACGTCTCAAAAACTCTCGGAAATTATCGTTGCTAGTGACGGGTCTAACTGATAGGTCATTTAACTATAGACAAATCTAACTGGATGTGAGATGTTGAAAGATTAGCTTGATGTCCAAATAAATTATGGTTTCATTGTTCTTAACCTTTCAAATCATTTTAATGCAAGATTTTGTTGCTCAATTCCTACCAATTGATTGTTGCAAACTTTAGAAAAGATCATTCTTTTGATAAATGTGCCTGCAGGTATTTGGTGGATTTAAAAATGCGCCTGCGAGCGGCGCTCGCACGCTCGCGCACTTTAGCGATGCCTGTATGTTTGTGGAAATAATAACCAGGAGTCATAATGTTAGCCTTGCAAGCAACCTTCACAAAATTATGATAACTCTTTCACTGGGAAAAATTGCAATTACTTCTCAAAGATGTAAAGGGATGTGCCACAATCTGTCTTTTATCGGTCCAATGAGCTGGCACTTTGAAAGTGAGGTCCGATCAGATGGCGTACCATCTATTCCATCTTTAACTTGCAGGTCTTACCAGTGTCGATTCCCTTTAGATTAGCACAGGTCTTTAACACATTAACATTGTGCTCTACCTAAAGGCCATCCTCCACTTGCAGTAGTTTTGGCTGGCGACCAGGGCGCTCGTCATGTGCGCAGCTCTGTTGTTAGAGAGCATGCACATTTGGCAAGCGTGCATGTCGCCGACCAAAACTACTACAGTGGCGGTCGGCCTAAGAATTCTGAAGATTTCGCAAGACTTCCAGGGAATCTTTTTCATGTTAATGTGTGCAAGGGCTGCACTTGTTGGGTTACCCTATTTTGTTGAAAATAGTCACCAACAATTGAAATTTCAGAAATGATCATACCTATGTGAGATTGCTTGAAGCATAGATCTATACTGCCAGGCTTGTTGCAAAACCAACACTGGATTCCTGAAAGACCTTCCACTCAGCTTCTTGGATTCTGCAGCTATTACTGAGTTTCTTTGGTCTGCAGTTATTTGACCAACTTTACATTGTAGATCTGGTAAAAATAAAAAGCATTATGTAAATATAGTATAAAGTAAAATATGAATACGGTTAAAGCTCTATTAAGTCCCCCAAGGGAGGAGGGCTTATTCACAAAGTGAGAATATATTTAAATGTTACTACTTTTCTTCCTCCTTTTAATTGCAGTACAAGGGGGCTCCCAGATGCAGACACCAAATCACCACGGCCGCAGCAAGAGAAGCTACCCACAAACCACCGCACCCATTACCAACCAGCGAGCACACAGAAGCCAATATTTGTTTTACCTATTTCAGGTCACGAGACAATACTCTTGGGGAAGCTTCAGCATCATTCTAAATCTAGTTTCAGTTTCATTTGATTATCAATCCATCCTACATACAGTTTTAAACAATTACAATACAATTAAATACGAATATAATACCAATAGGCCTACTACAATTCTACTTTCTTTCTTTTTTGTATTCATGGCACAAGTGTTCATGGAATTAAAAGATGTTTTATCAAGAGATTGATCACTTGGCTTGAACTCTGGGTGTAAAGAAAGCCCTGGCCGATTGGGTCTAAGAACCGTGGAAACCAAACAAAGAGCATGCATTGTTGATCAATCTTGATATGATGGGCCTGAAAAGTGGGCCTAACAAAAAAGTGGGCCTAAAGTTGAGCAGCTAGCTGCGATCAAAAATTCGTCTCATCCAAAATGAATGTCTCGCAAGTTAAATACATGAAATGGTTTACAGGAACATTCATTTTTCCGGAGTATATCCTTTTCTTACCCAATAAGACTGTAAAGCCTGAATTGTAAGAATTTTCAGAATTTTCCCGCCACAGAGCTTGCTTCATCAACCTTTCACCTTCGTCCTTTCTTCTTTCTTCTTTTCAAAGCAAGACAGTCACAGGGGCCCAAGAGTACACTTCCTGCTCAAGTTGCGCATGCGTTCATCCATTGATTGATTGACTGATTGATGCTTTGAAATACACCATTGCAAAATCTATCTCAAATTGGATGTCACGTGAAAATGCTCGCCAATAAGAATGATTGACGAATTTTGCATGCACAATTTTGCATTATCGCAAATCTCACATGACATCTCATTTGAGAATGACTACAGAAAAGCCAAACCTTCGGGGAAGTAACGTCAATGTAAAGAGCAACGGGTACCTGCCGCCCATAAAAGAACAATGGGTTTTGAACCTCGAAAATCAAATCGTTTTAGTTCTGAAACTTGGTTGGTGGTAAATTTATNGATCACTGACTTGCAAGTCGCAACGGTGGTGGATCACGGCATAATGACCGTAGTTTTAGTTTCGTCGCGGGAACGGCATTGCTTGCGATAAAAGGCAAAGCTTGTGATTTTATTGAATAGAGAATACACTCATTTTTTTATAAGAAACCGCTTATAACAAACGGTAGGCTCAATTTTTCGAAAGCTAAGAAACAACCCTACCTGATTTGAAAAAAGCTAAGAAACTTCTGCAATTTTCAGTTTTAATTTTCCTATCACACTCAAAAATATTTTGACACTGTGCAGTTAAAGCAACTGTTTGGACATTATTTTGAGTGCGAATCATGTTATTTACTCGTTTTGAGATTTTGCTAAGTAATTTGTGGTAGCAAAATGGCCCAAAAATTTAAGAAACTGCCTACCAGCCCCGGACCTTAGTTTCTTATAAAAAAAAATGAGTGTAGTTGAGAAAGGTAATTCCATTAATTTTTTTAATCATTTATCCTTTCGTATTCCGATATTGTACAAGTTTTGAAAACAGACCCACTTTCCCCGCTCGTCGGAAAAAGTGGGCCTATTTTAGTTGCCATAAGAGAAATTTTTTTTAAAATATTTAACTGCCTTTGTCAGAGCTGAGATTTCTTCCCTAGAAACAAGAAGCACTGAATGTCAATTAAACGAGGCTTTTGAAATTGTTTGCATTTTATTGTCGTTTTACCAGCTATCCATTTTGAGATTTTGCTTATTTTAGACCCACATTACCCCACCCTACCCTATAGATGTACTGAATTGCATTATAAATTGTACCTTTAACTTGTATTACTCTATACTGAAAGGATTTTGTGTTATACTTAATTTAATATGAATATGAAAAATATGAAAAAAGGTTGCCCAGTGCGTGTGCGGAACGATAAATTTGTGGTCCGCGGCTATGGAGAGGAAAGATGATCCCCTGCAAAATAAAAAGAGCAACAACAACGAGATAGCTAACGCAAAATTTGCACAAAATTTGCATGGTGACTCCTTGGAGCCCACTGGAATGAGGCCCTACGCAAAGGGAATAAAGTGCAAGTGCACTGATGGGGTTACAACTCCGGGTTACAACTCCAAAATCCTTTTACACATAGCCAAAAATCTGCAAAGATCCACGAAAATCTTTTCAAACATCCAGAAATCAACACATAAATCAGAAAATCCAAAAATCCAGTCAACCTCAGAGAATTCCAATAATTTCAGTAAAAACTACAAGGAATACCGCAATTCTCTGCAAGACGAATGATAAAATCACGTAAAGATAAAAAGTAACATTTTGATGAAAATTACTGAAATGAAGAGAAGAAATCATCAGAGGAGCAAAATGTTTCCCCCACATTCTGGGCCTGGTTTTTCAAAACTGATATTAGGCTAATACCGCATTAGGACTATGAAAATGACTACAGAATCATGCCTTTAATCCAAGGTTAGCGCTCATCGTGATTTGAACAACCCGGCCCTGATCGAACAGTTGGGAAAGTGTAACTTATGGTCACGATGAGGGGCGCAATTCTCGCCAAAGAGGGGTGCCAAGCTGAGTGTTAATCATGAAGGGGGCAGTTGCACCTACTTGCCCCCTAAATCCGCCACTGGATGGAAGATCTCAGAATGGAAAGAAAGTGATGTGCACTGGAAATGTCCATAGAGTAGCCAGTTGATGCAAAAATGGTACAAAAATGGTGCAAAAAGCTTGCTTTGGTGCACAAGTCTAATTTCCTTTCTTTGATGCATATATGGTCTTTCAAAAATATTCAACAAGTTTGAGCAGTATTTTGCCATTGAAGAGCTTCAAGAACGAAAGTAATGAATTCTGTCTGCATAGAGTATTTTGGAGACCATAGGTTTTCTCATGTACTTGCCCAGGGGGGGGGGGTACTGACGTATATTCACGATAGGGGTGCTCAGGCTGGGGTACAACACATCAACCCAAAAAAAATAACTTCTAACATGAAAATAGACCCAAAAAATAATTTTTCCGACCTGACATACCCAAAAGTTATGACGCCAGTATCTTAAATCTGCAGAAAAGTGCCCCAACTGATTAGATTTCACATAAAGTATTTACATGTTTTGATTTTAGTAATGTTACTTGATTCTAACTTTATTTGTAAATAATCTTTTGCCCATTTTTTTACTTTTTCTCATATCTGAGACCCAAAAAAGTAAACCAGGGCCGGGTTGTTCAAACCACGATTAGCGCTAATCTTGGATTAAAAGCATGATTGGACCCATGATTCTGTTGTCGTTGCACAGTCTTAATCCAGTGTTAGGCTAATACCCGTTTTCAAAAACCGGACCCAGAATTTCAGGAACCCAAAAAATAACTGTACAAATGATTGCCCCAAAAAAATAATCCTTGCCCAAATTTTAGACCAAAAAAGTAGCCTGAACACCCCTGTCCTGAATATACCAGAGTACCCCCCTCCCCCGGGTCTACTTGGTGGTCTTTCTGTGCCAGTATGAAGAAGAATGCCTTATTCCCAAAAATTCTTCTTGTGGTTGATGCAGTTGAAAATTGTATCACAAGCGTTCCAATACAAAGTAAACGTTTTTTGTGCAAATAATTTCCTGAGGGTTGTGATTGATAGAAAACTGTGCCAGAAATTTCAAAGTTTGCAATTGGGCTCTGGTCGGGCTCTGGTAAAGCTGGACTCTAGATAGGCATTCTAAGCCTAAGAAAAAATGCTTACTCATGAAATTTATATTTATATTTGAAATTTATAGGATACTAATTCATAAGAATACTGTCACAAATGGTCAAGATTCTATTTCTAGCACCAGCGAATATGAGAACAATAGGAGCGTTCAGAGCCAAAGTAGAAGGCTTGTCCTCAAGAATCAACTCAGGACCCCTTGATTTTCATGCGCCACAAATTGATTTGCTCTTGCCACCGCGCGACGCTGGATAGATCCTTACACCTTGGAATATTAAATCCTGATAACAACAGCTACTTATAAACTGAATTTTTACTGAATTATTTCGTCTATTTGTAGACAGTAACTTCGAGCTCGTAATTTTCTGTCCACATTCTTTTCTAATGATACAGATTAGAGAAAGCGCAGGAACGCCGGAGAGGGGGGGCGCGGGGGGGCAAGCGCCCCTCCTGCCCTTTCCTAACGGGGGCAAGGGGGGCAAAAGTGCCCTTTCAATGANTTTTTATAAGAAACTGGTTTATAAGAAACTAGTACTACGATGACCAAAAATTTAAGAAACTCTATAGTACTACGCTCAAGAACAGTTAAGAAACTCTAAAACGTTATATCTGTATGTCTCTCTTATTCTATGTCTCTCTAACAAAGATGCCTTCGTCTTTTCTTGACTTTTAACTGCAAAATTTGTAAATTTTTGCCTCGATGTGCATGGCTTCTTCTTGATGACAATGTCAATGCAAAACGGAAGCCCTTTGTCGAGATGAAGGCTCAACTTCGAACAATACCGCAGTTTTAGGCCCAAAAAATAAGAAACTAATTAAGAAACTTTTACTACTAAAACACCGAAATCTTCATGCGAAATTAAGAAACTTTTAGTACTATGTGCTGATCCAAGTTTCTTCTAAAAAAAACGTGTATTTGAAACTTATAGGATACTAATTCATAAGAATACTGTCACAAATGGTCAAGATTCTATTTCTAGCACCAGCGAATATGAGAACAATAGGAGCGTTCAGAGCCAAAGTAGAAGGCTTGTCCTCAAGAATCAACTCAGGACCCCTTGATTTTCATGCGCCACAAATTGATTTGCTCTTGCCACCACGCGACGCTGGATAGATCCTTACACCTTGGAATATTAAATCCTGATAACAACAGCTACTTATAAACTGAATTTTTACTGAATTATTTCGTCTATTTGTAGACAGTAACTTCGAGCTCGTAATTTTCTGTCCACATTCTTTTCTAATGATACA
Source organism: Aurelia aurita complex sp. Pacific (assembly GCA_004194395.1). Lineage (NCBI taxonomy): Eukaryota > Metazoa > Cnidaria > Scyphozoa > Semaeostomeae > Ulmaridae > Aurelia > Aurelia aurita complex sp. Pacific. The sequence continues at coordinate 13,673 of REGL01000481.1, read as the reverse complement.
GATTAGAGAAAGCGCGCAGAGCAGGCTGTCTGTCTTGTAAATAGAAACATAGGAATCATTCGTCGCACATAGCCGAATGCTCATGGCCCATGGCCGAAACTGCCAAAGCCTCATTTTCACGGACCAGTCAGACGGCTATAAAGCGAAGGAAACAAAAGAAACCCATGAAGATTTTTCTAAATTTTACCTACCTTCATATAACGCAACCAGGACAAAAAACTGCTTGAGATTTCCCGAATTTTTTTGAAGCAATCTACTCTCCAGATGTTTGGGTGGGAGTACAAGCTTGGATGCCGGTTTGGATCCAGGATTGGCGGAGTTATGGCCACAAACAAACCGATACGGCACTGAACCTTGAACAATAGAAATTCTGGCCGGGAGACAATACAATAGTAATAACAATAGTGATTGTTGTAAGAACGACCCGAAAACGAATAGATCGCAAGCCACAAGCCTGACAGTATGTGGTTGATGGTGTCCCTGTTGAATAAGTTCATGCCTATACGAAAAATGTTGTGGATTGCAGAGAATGAGTTTCGACTTGGTCAGTGAGGCAGAGATGAAAGGAAGATGAAAAGCATCGAAACAATACAGATGTCTTTTCCTGTTTTATTTAGTGCACGTCTGGTTTCCAGGACGGCAGTGTATGCGGAAATAGAGTTTAAACATGTTCATACACCGTACAAGTGTTATGTATACAGCATTCCTTATCACTCAAACGAAATATTTATGTACGGTTGATCCAACATAGAACATAAGGAAGGGAAACAAACCAGAAACCTCACAATTTTAAACCTCAGAAGCCCATGTTTTGTCAAGTCTAAATAACGTCTGGAATTCCCCGACACGCTCTGTGCTTGAGCCCCTGACAACTTCCAAAGCAATTGTGCTACGTCACAGACATAAATCACATGTATCGTTCTCTATTGTTTGAACCAGCTGTTAACGTAGTTAAGTAAGTGCTGCTCCTAGCTTGGTTATAATACGATTCAGCAGATTTTTAAAAGAAAAACATCGGAGTAGAGTTTTTGGAGCATGTGTTTGGAACCAAGTTAAATTGCAGCTTTTCGAGTTAAAAACAGTTAAAATAACTATGAGAACTGTTTGCAAATTTCAAGACTGCATTACACAACTACCTATAATACTTGTTAAAACCCAATGTAATATTAGTCTCAATTGAAACGCTAAATTGCAATTTTAAGACACAGTTAATTAATGTCAGTTCATTTTGTACTTCCTTGGACTGCAAAGGCCTTCTTGTCCTCAGGTGGTACCTCGCATGGTATGATTTTTTCATTTGGCCATAGATCAACAGTGGCACTTTGAAGTAAAACCAGTTTGCTGTTTTAGTAGCAATAGCTTTGATCATTTCTTTGTAATTAGCCCCAATGTCAATTATCTGCTTTAGTCTGCATTAATCACCATCTTCAATAATAGTCAAACAACTTGATACATTACAGCAACATACAAAATGCTCCCCCATTCAATTCTGTGTTCTCCTTTGAAAATCTGTAGGGCGTTTCTTATCTCTGGAGCATCGTGCACATGAAAAGTTTTCAGACACTAGTGCTGATTTCATTGGCCATGACTCCACACAAACTTTGCGCTGTTTCAATGAAACTCTTGTTGATTCCTGAAATCTGTTAATGTTGATTTTTGCCCAAGTTTGTTCATATATGAAACCATTACTTGCACTGAATTCTGCTAAGTAATTTATCTTATCATAATTCAGATGTTGCTTCTTATTCTTCTCCTGCATTCTACGCTTTTGAGGTCGCTCTGTCCTTTCCAGCTCTGTTTCTTGTAATTGTTTATTGGCTTTGCTCTGCCGATTTCTTGCAAGCTGTTCTTTCGTTTCAAATTCAGCTTCACTTGCTCTTTTTTTGGCTGCATTCAAACAAGTCGCTCCTGTTCTTCAGATTCATTTTCATTTTGATACACCATCAGCTTTATACTGTTGCATTTTTGCAAGATTCTTCTGTCTTTTACATTTATTTTTGTTTTTGTGTTTATTGGGAAAAAATTGATGCCATCGTTTCAATTTTTGTAGCTGTTCATTTCAAGATATCTTTGCGCTGAGTGTTTCCATTTTTTGGATTAATGATCAGGGTATACTCCTGTGACTCTGCAGAATTCAAATTATGAAAAGTGACGGAAAGCACTTCAAGACAGTAGCATTAAGTGCAGTGGCTAACCATTTCTGGTAGCTTTCTAAGGAGAATATATTTCTTAAATTCAACAGCACTGCCTTGCCATTCATCGCTGGCATGCCAACGGAGTTTCTACCACGAGAATCAAAAAGGTTAATACCCTGAGTTAGGATTTTGAATAATAGATACCATGTACCAATCTAATATGAAAATTGCATCGTTAATATTTGTGAAAACGCTTTCAACTGCTGTATGCAAAGGAATGAATGGTGAATCATTATCATTTTGTGTATTACCAATGAAAGAACCTTGAGAAATATTTCCAAAAGTCATTGAGCATCCTGGCTGATTAGATTCATTTATTTTTCTGTTTGTTTCAGTTGGTGGTTCTGCATTTAGTACCTTTAGTTGCCACAATGGGCAATTCACTTTTTATCACAACAATGGGTGATATGTTGTTTGGTTTTGGATCTAAACCCCACTACCTGTAAATTTCTTATCAATCGCGTCTAACTGGCTACTACGCATGTGACTCGCAGCAATAACAAAAGCCCCTCCTATGCGCTTATTGTGAGCGAAAGCCAGCAGTCAGCTTGCCCTGGGGGAACAATCTACTCCTTACAGAACTACGAAATGAAATTGTATTAAAAGTTCTACCGTCATCTAAGGTATCCCCAGGGCCTCCCACCTGACTACAACAAGCAGAATAAAACAGCGAGAGAGCTGATGCGAAGTCTGAAGAACTGCCATTGTTGTAAAGGTTGTATTGTATTGTATTGTATTGTATTGTATTGTATTGTATTGTGTTGTATTGAATTGAATTGTAGTAGTAGAAGGAATGGCTCAGTGGTAGTGCACTTGACTACCAATCGAAAGGTTGGTGGTTCGAGTTCCCACGCAGCCAAACCTGCTACGTAAGTGACTTTTTTTTTTTTTTTTTTTTTTTTTATTGGGGGTCGATTTTTCGAAAATAAGGGTGCTCAGCGGCATCGTAAAGAAAAGGGTAATTGTAAATTGTAAAATTGTACACTTAACAATTTTCCTAGACCGAGGCCCAGGCCCTCGTTTCACTTGATTTGTCCATTGAGGTACAAATCTGGCTACACCATTAGAAACACTACGAAGTAGCTTTTCAAACATGCTAGCTAGTTTACAAATATAATTTGAACTTCTACAAATGTGGGGCCCCTAACAGCTAATTTCCCGGTAAGGAATTGATGCCCCAGTCCGCCCCTGGTCATCTAAGGTATCCCCAGGGCCTCCCACCTGACTACAACAAGCAGAATAAAACAGCGAGAGAGCTGATGCGAAGTCTGAAGAACTGCCATTGTTGTAAAGGTTGTATTGTATTGTATTGTATTGTATTGTATTGTATTGTATTGTGTTGTATTGAATTGAATTGTAGTAGTAGAAGGAATGGCTCAGTGGTAGTGCACTTGACTACCAATCGAAAGGTTGGTGGTTCGAGTTCCCACGCAGCCAAACCTGCTACGTAAGTGACGAGAGTTGCCAACTCTTTGCAATTCCAGGTTAAAGGAATCACGAGCTGCTATCACATCTAGAAGAAGGACCAGGACGCTGCTTCCATAAGCTTAGCTTCGCAGCGTTCTAAAACTACCTTCGGATGCCAGGTAGAAATATAGAAAAAAAACATTCCAGGGTATTGTATTGTAGTGTATTGCATTCCATTATATTGTGTCGCATTGTAGGTTGTATAGCAAAAGTGAAACATTTTTTGAACAAATTCTAATGGTAGGTTTGGTTCTGTACACTACTTCGAAAAAAAAACGAATTTGAAGCGTTTTAGCGTCGCTGGATTGAATAGAAAGTTGAAATAGCTGGCCTATCGCTGCGCAATCACCATCAATTTCCTGCAGACTTCCTTGAATGTTTGATTATAGACTGTAGTTGTAGCGGTGCATATCAGGGCAGAAGAGTGAAGCTACAACTTTGCAACACGCGATTAAAGACAATATTGCATTGTGGGGCAATTGTCCAGCATTTGAATAGCCTCGACGCCATCTTTTCCATAATTGCCTATTATCATTGACAAAGAAGAAACTATTATTGGTGGAATCAACATGCAACTGGTTTGTTCCGCTACAGATGATTTTAATGAGATGAAATGGAACGTTCGATAAGCTTGAGATAATATCATTCTCATTTGACAGATTGATGTAACTGATTAATCAATGATGATTATAACTTGATTAATCTGATCTATATTATATTCTTTTAATCATTTCTTTTCATGAGCGACTTTTTGTCTCAAATTAAACAGACATCATTCAAGAGGGACCCACACAACTAGGGTCAATGCTAGCCATGAGTTCGGGGCAAGGAGACATTCCAACGAGAAAATAAACACAACAGAACATTTATGTTCTATGAAGGGGTCTGGATCGAGCAATATTTTTGATACATTCTGCAGAAATCTGACGAATCCTTAAATTTGCAAAACAGTGACCGAAGCTTCAACGCCAATCAATCGATTTACCTTCCAACTTAAAATGTCGCTCGATCTAGACTCTTTTATAGAATAGTTGAAAGGCCATGAAAAACAACAACAGCAGCAAGTAGCAACCCAACAACAACAACAACAACAGCAACAATGATGGTAATAGGAACAAACAGTGAAATCATGCATTTATGACTGACGCTTTCTTCTCAAAACCATGGAACCCAAATTCCTGAAGTGCTGCACCACGAAACTGGCTTTCAGTACTTAGATGGGTGTTTCTTTGTGCCATTGAAGCAAAACATATCATATATTTAAATGATATTCTGCTTTTTGAGACGCAAACGGTTTTTGTATTCTAAGATTTCAATTGTNAGTTGAAAGGCCATGAAAAACAACAACAGCAGCAAGTAGCAACCCAACAACAACAACAACAACAGCAACAATGATGGTAATAGGAACAAACAGTGAAATCATGCATTTATGACTGACGCTTTCTTCTCAAAACCATGGAACCCAAATTCCTGAAGTGCTGCACCACGAAACTGGCTTTCAGTACTTAGATGGGTGTTTCTTTGTGCCATTGAAGCAAAACATATCATATATTTAAATGATATTCTGCTTTTTGAGACGCAAACGGTTTTTGTATTCTAAGATTTCAATTGTTAGAAGATCAGTCGAACGCGAGCTTGTTGAACCTTAAAGGAGCTCTGTCACGCAGGTGATTGGTTTAGAGAACAAAGCTTAGACAAAGGAAAGTAGCTAGAGCCCAGACTCTTTGAATTTTTTTTCAGCCAATCATGAATGAGACAGATCGCCTTTAAATGAAAACGGACCAGCCAATTGGAGCAAGTTATTAAAAATCTTGCATTCTGATTGGTCAGGATTCAAATTGGTCCCACAAGAATTTTTGCCATTTTCAGGTGAGCCCATCATTAAGGTGATGACAACAAACAAAACAACGTCAATTCAATTCAATTAGCATAACTGAAGGGATTTATATGAGCCTAGTCCAATGTGTCATTTCTGCGACAATTCATTAAAAGTAGACTTGCCCTGGCACTGACAAAACATTCTTCCAAAAAAATGACACAAAACAACCTTCGAGGGCGAATGATTAGCCTCCGGCCACATTCAGCAACCAAAGCAACCAAGCATGTTAAAGTGTTGAGCATCTTTATTTGAATTTATGCAATTTACATAAACGCAGCTTTGAGTCGTATGGAGCTGTTTGAATTTGATTTTATATCTATTTGATCTTTCATTGTTAACTTTTCGTTTCGCAATAAGTGCCTGCTTCTTTCAAACAACATATCGATTATAAAAATGTAATGCTTCAGTGAAAATACAATCTTCATAAATAGGCAAAATGAAACTGTATACCTGCTGTAATTCAGCCTGGGTACTACGGAACAACTCTACATATCGAGATCCAATCTTTTCTCGGTGTTTCTTCAAAGCAGCTTTGCCTTCTTCTTCTCCACCGAAAATAACGAATGCATCTCCAGTTGAAGTGCCATCTGGGTGGTAAACTAGGAGCACACCGCTTTCTCCATGGTGAATTGTCGGGTCACTGCCGAAGAACTCAATCTGAAATGAGAAATTCAATATTCTTGAAAAGTGATACATGAAGGACGAATGAAGTTTGTAAGACAAAATATCCAGCTCTCTGACATCACAGAGCCATTTGCCTGTCTAAACAATAGATTTTAATACCTATGGTTGAACAATATCATCATCATCATCATCATCATCATCATCATCATCATCATCATCTTTCATTCATTCATTCATTCATTCATTCATTCTTTCATTCATTCATTCATTCATTCATTCATTTATTCATTTACACCATAGGGCTCAAATATTCCAAATGTTTAAAAAGGTGGGTGTAAAATTCTATGACATTTTTCTTTGAATTGAATGGCTTGAAAGGAACTTATGGTACTCTGCTGTAAATCTGCTGTGCAAATTTCTTGATATCTTGATTGGCTTCAAAATGGCGAAAAATTTTTTGTTTTTGAAAAAATTCATGGAAATTTTGACAAAATTTAAATCATTGTAAATCCTAAACCAAAGAGGAAAAATGATATAACCTTCAAGAAAATCAGATGTGAGACAGACATTAACTTTCTCTTAGTAGTGTTGTTGTTTTTTCCCTTTGTGTATTGAAATTTCGAGTTGTAAGAGCCTTTCATGGTGGGAACTCCGATGACCTAGTGTCTATTCCCGCCATGATAGGCACAGTAGCTGTATTTTTGAGCATTCTTCTCCTTTTAATTCATGATAAAGACAAAACCATAGTCTATGAAGGTCTACAATTTGGTGGCAAGCAGAAATCTGTAGCTTTTCTGGTTTAAGATTTAGAAATTTGAGGACGTCATAACCTAAAATTCAATAAATGCCGCCATTTTGAGACTAATCAAGGTATCAATTAATTTCCACAGCAAATTTACAGCAAAAAAAGCACTAATTTCCTTCCAAGTCATTCCATTCAAAGAAAAATGAGAATCTTACACCGACCTTTTAACAAATTTGAGCCCTATCTATATTTTCATTTACAGTAGGCAAAATAAGATAATAACAATGGCTCTGATTATAGCTAATGAGTAGCCGACATCAGGCCTGGGTTACACGATGCAGAATTGCGTTTTGCATCGGATTGGTTTTAACCCATCTTCGTCAAAATCTCTCCGTTTTCACGACACCGGATAGCCATTTTTGATTGCAGTTACGTGACACCGAGTCACCCTGCCCTGTGAAGTCTAAATCTATTGTATTTGGCAACTGCGAAGCCCAAATGGAGTGGGGCGACACCAGATCAGTGCAGTTACACGAGATGACATGCGGAGCGGAGTGAATTGGATTGTTTTTCACCTCAATTCCAGAACGGAGTGGTTTCACTCCGCAAAAATGGAGTGGAGTGACACCGGATTGCCTCGGTGTCGTGTAACTGCACACCCTCCCCCCCCCCTATCCGGTATCGTGTAACTGGAGTCTTAGTCGGGTAAATTTACAAATTTTAAAATCTATCTGAGCATATCTACTGTTAAATGATATACTAGCCAATATCAATGTCTTGGTATACAGGGAGCAATGGCCTTCCAAATGGGTATTGTTTTTGATTCACAAGGTACGGGGTCTAAATGGTAAAAGAGAAGATTAGCGTTGGGGTAAACTGGGTAAGGCAAAACAAGTGCGGACTGGATTGTTGTCTCCTGTTATCATTATCACTATTGTTATTACTGTTATCATTATTACTGGCACTCTGAGCACTTAACTGATATTTGGTCCTGCTCAGTCGACGTAGACGTTCAGTTTAAAATGAGAACTGAACTAAACTGAACAACCAACCTTACCTCCAGCCTATGCATTTTACCCCAGCAGATCCTACAAAGCTTGTAATTTATTAAGATAGTAGATACACTTACAACATCTTTTACATCTGCAGTGTAGGGTAGTCCACGCATTCGTATAATTACTTCTCCACCGTTACTTAGGAAGCTTGCAGTAGCATTCATTGCACCAGAGGGTCCTGAATAAACGAAAAATATCAATACTATTTTTTCCAACTTACGAAATGTAGCTTCTTGCAAAATTCCCTAAAAAGGGCAAAATTAGATGTTTTCTTCCATGTGGCCTTGTTTCATCGTCTCAAAAGCTTATATTACAAATAATTTCTATATCATATTCTCCTCATGAAATTTGTACGCAGTTCCTGCTGCAGGTCAGCATAGACTGCACATCTTTGATAAGCTTGTCAAGGGATTTTAACTTTTTTCTCCAAAATTAACTGAAGGGACTTTTGGTAATCAGCCGTGATTTCACGGGGTATCTTAGACATAATTATTCCTTTCAAGATTAACCACTTCATCGTATCATGAAGTGGGATCGATCATCTCAAGCTTTGAGAAGCATTACAACTATCTTAACTTTTGAATTGATAACAGAAAAATAATAGAATTTTCAAAAATGCCATAGGTGGCAATGGTCTGTTATGATGGTAAGCACTTGTCTGTCACCTTTCTCATTTCCGTTCTAACAATTGAATGACGTCACAACTTCCAAACTATCAGGAATTTAAAAAGTGGTATGNGGGTCCTGAATAAATGAAAAATATCAATACTATTTTCTCCAACTTACGAAATGTAGCTTCTTGCAAAATTCCTTAAAAAAGTGCAAAATTAGATGTTTTCTTCCATATGGCCTTGTTTCATCGTCTCAAAAGCTTATATTACAAGTAATTTCTTATATCATATTCTCTTCATGAAGTCTTTGTACGCAGTTCCTGCTGCAGGCCAGCATAGACTGCAAATCTTTGATAAGCTTGTCAAGGGATTTTAACTTTTTGCTCCAAAATGAACTGAGGGAACTTTAGGTAATCAAACGTGATTTCGCGGGGTATCTTAGACATAATTATTCCTTTCAAGATTAACCACTTCATCGTATCATGAAGTGGGATCGATCATCTCAAGCTTTGAGAAGCATTACAACTATCTTAACTTTTGAATTGATAACAGAAAAATAATAGAATTTTCAAAAATGCCATAGGTGGCAATGGTCTGTTATGATGGTAAGCACTTGTCTGTCACCTTTCTCGTTTCCGTTCTAACAATTGAATGACGTCACAACTTCCAAACTATCAGGAATTTAAAAAGTGGTATGATTTGAAATTATGATGATTTCGAAATTTTTCCTCCACAATTGCAGTAAATCAACCAAAGTGCATTTTAGGCCATTCATTTTAAAGAAATTGCCCAATATACACGGTGAGTCAGAAAAAACAGAGGGTGTTTGCCCATCTTTATTGATGCAGTTTTGTAAACTCTTTTCTTTGAAATTCAATGTATGGAAGAAAGGCTGACGTGCATATGTAAATTTATTTGGTCGAAATCGGTCTCTCCGTTCCATAATTACGAGCGATTTTAGTAACATGATGTATTGCAAGATTCCTAAAGTGGCCTTCAGTTAGATTCATATTGACGCACGTCCAAATTTCTAAACCATGACCAAGATAATTTTTCTCTACCAAAAAACTGAAACAAGGCTTGAATTTTGTTAGAATACAAAGAAAAATTGTTTGCAATATTTGTTATCCTAGGCGAATGTTAACTTGATTTTTATTACTAGGAAGCAGAAAGTTCCTTTACTAGCGATGCTTAATTTCACCGTTTGTTTATTGATCAAGAGCGAGACTTGGAGCAAGTGCATGCCTTTAACCAAAATAGGTATATCTTAAAATCGCAAATAAATTAGGAAAAAATGGTCGATTTAACAAACTAATCCTATATAACCTATCTAATCTTTCATCTGCAAAATAAAACTTGAAGATATCTGTTTGACTTGTTTTTCATGCAGAGATGGCTTGTTAAACGCCTGTCGATTATCCCTGACTCACCCGATATACTCTGTCAGTATAAAAGTCATGACATGCTGTCAATGTTTTGTGCATTTTCACTGGAAAATCATCACAACTACACATCCCCACAATTTTATGAGAAAATCTCACAGCATCCTTATTGTCATGAGTGTGGAAAGCAAGAAAAGTAGACAGTATAAAAGCTTACCCCTGGCGATTTTGAGAAAATCTTGTGCAGTTCCTTTGTACACCTAAAGACAAGTTGGAAATTGGACTATTGGAAAAAAATTTTGTTAGAAATTTTGAAACAAGTTGGAAACGTTAGATTGGTAATCAAAATGCAAATTCTAATGAGCTTTTAGAAGACCGATTGAATAACATCTTCTCCTAAGAGCCTTTTTCCGGTGGGGTGGGGAGGGTGAGCAATGGCATCTTCTACAAGATCATCGTATAGCATGTTAGTCCACCATTCAAAGATTTCTGCTGTAATATATCAATGATAGTCTCAATTAGCGTTAGATATGCTCAATGGTTAAGTTTGAATTCCAAGGGATGCAACACAGTTTCGAATAGGGTGCGAGAGTAACAAAAGGATTTGTGCAGATTTTTTGTGGATTTTCCTTGAAAACAAATATGTACGAGATTTTCAGCTAAATCGTTGTTAAGAAATTTAATGTCAACAGTAGTACCCTTGATAATTGTTATCGTCTAAATTTGCAATCTATGTTGTACTCCAGCAAACGCTAACGGGACTATCAAAATCTATGAACGATTTGCGGGTTATCGTAAAGTCTGTTTTGAATATAATGCCCATTCAACAAAGTATCAGCCTTAAAGATATTTAAGTGCCTATACACAAACTGTTATCTTAAAAACGAAAGAAAGTCAAAAACATATATTTTATCTGTAAAACGTGGACAAAAATAGGCATGAAATAAGTTATGAAATCGCTGATATCCAATAACAATATTCTACTAGGTGAATAAAAAAAAGTTGACACATTTGGCGGGCTGTCTAATAAAAATTATGGTGTCGATATTAAAATTGAATTTCAATCTATCAGTCATGGGCTGACTTACAATCGAGGACAAAACTCATGAGACACGTTGCTTTTTCGAGGAAATTTTTAGTTAGGATCCCCCCGCCCCCCATTGCAATGTTGGAGCCTGATGAAAATGTCATAAATGAGTTGACAAGTATGTGTTCTTCAAGCAACCAACATTGCAAAGGGGGGAGGGGGGTCATCAGCAGTGCAAGGTAGTACTTTAAATGCAGGGAAGACCTCTTTTAACACAAAACTCAGCTGTCCCAACGAGTTTTGTCCGCGATTGTAGATGCAAAAATTTTGCTTTGAAAAAAAGCACTCATCCTATAGACCCAGAAATTAGAAAAATCGTAATGGGTTTGTATTCCACGTTAGATTCTCGTCCATCGTTTACATGCCATTGACAAGTAAATTCTATTTCTGAAACAGACAATTGTATTGAATTTATATGTCATGGCAAGTAAATCATGGACCAGAGTCGAACGTGGATCTTCCATTCCAATGGAATTCCATTCTCAATCACCAATATCAACAAACCAGGTATATACCTTCAAATGAACTATCGAGGATTGGTTCTAGGATTATTTCCGATTGCTTCAAGCTACATTCTTAGCACTAACCCTTTAAAATCTGTTACTTTTTTGGCGAAAATAGTAATTCTGGTAAAGACTCAAATTTTACCAAGTTCTTCTAAAGTTTTTTAGAATTTGCAGCATAGGTCAAAGTTAACCGAGGTTGACAGAGATGAACAAATGAATGATGAGAAACCTAAAACTGATATTGTGAGTGCTCACCGTGTTGGTTGATAATTGCTAAGAAGTGGTAGTTCAGTTGCTATTTGTTTTGGCTCTCCATCAAATTTCATATCATCTGGTATGAATCTTAGATCAAGGCGTGTTGCACTCAGTTCATACTCCATTCCATCACATTCATCATAGATTTTGTTCGCAGTTTCTACAATAAAAAATACAAATGTTCATCAATTTTCTAGTATTTCAATAATGCACCAATACAATGCAAGGAAGCTACTATGTCCATTCAATACAAACACAAGCTGAAAAACGACAGAAGAATTGGATGGTACCAATGCCTTTCAATCTCCACGACAATGAGGCAAGACTTTGACCTGAAAGAAATTCATCTTGGCATAAAGAATCAATCAGCTTCATTTGAACGCACTAATTTCAATGTCTTTGAGTGTTCACACAACATTGTTTTCAAATTGTGCACGTTAGAGTTCTGTTTTAAGGATCTCCCATTTTCAAAGTCTGTCGGCACAATAGACCAATTCAGCCAACGTTGTCATGCTGATAACTGTATCAACAAACAAAGAGATGATTTCTCAAATGTATGGTCACTTGACCTGAAGTGGGTATAAACAACGTTAGCTGAATTCATCTATTTCTGCTGTTTCAGTATGACTGGGAGGCCAATCCGTAACAATTTTTCCTTTCTAAAATTGCATTCGCATCCTGTGACTGCAGCCTAAAACACTGCTAAAACTTCTTGATTCAAGTTCAGATTTTCCCCCTAAATAATGCAGAGAATTCAGTCAAGATGCTTGCTTCATTGAAATGTGTGCCAAATATCATTTCGTTATTGATATACAAAACCTCCCTTTGATCAGTTACATCAACATCAACAACACAATGACTAAAATCACTTAGTCCATTTTCACATGATCAATAGGTTCCTCAAAGAGTGTTAAACCTCGTTAAATCATTCAAAATGACCTACAATAAATCTGATGAATGCGCAGTAATATTTCACAGCAAGCTTTAAGCAATGTCGTGCACCTTGTGATTTTTCGATTTTGTGCAAACACGATGAGGTCATCAGCCAATTACACAAAATACCGCAACGGGTATCCCCAAAAAATTACTCCTGTTTAACAATCACCAAAAATCGATTGTCACACCTTCGATGAAATTTTCTTTTTGACTTGTTTGGTCAATGACCCAAAAACATATAAAGATCATAAAATAATTTTGTTTTAAATACTACAAAAAATTACACGTTGAAAAACCTTATCTTGAGCAATTGCCTAAGAGTCAAAATAATCAGATTTTTTACGATCCTTGAAGTCTGCAACGATAGTGCGAATTTCTTTCTTTTATTTATGACCAAATCAAAGCTTAACATGCACAAAGAAATTGATCTGGTACAGTAATCATCAGTGCTTTTTTGCAATATGATTCAAAATCAGGCAGCCCTAAAACGGGCTAAATTTGTTAATTTCTAAACCAATTTCAAGATAAGCTATGGCTGGAAAAAAAATTTGATCGTTAATCTAATTGACAGGAATAGAAATTCGAAGATCGGTCCTGTAATCAAATTTTGGTGATTTTTCAAACAGGAGCACTTATTGGGACACCTTGTAGTGGACAACTCGAAAATAAAATTAGACAATATAACGGGATATTTTATTATTATTATTATTATTTCTTTATTTTTAGTAGGCTAATTTAAAAGAATAGCTACATTACAGCTAATTAAGGCCTACTTTAAAAATTTTACAGATACTAAAACAAATTCATAAAAAAGAAATGTACAATCCGTGTATATTTACAAAAAGATTATATGATAAAAGCATCTATCCTGTTGGGAACCCCACTTTAGGAATATAAATCTTGCAGAGCCTACAGTTGCATTTATCACCTT
>REGL01000480.1:161102-176108 GCA_004194395.1 Aurelia aurita complex sp. Pacific | reverse complement strand
ACTTTCCTAAAATCTCGAATATTTTCCGAATTAGAGGATTTTTTTTTTTTAAGAATTCAAGAAACATTTCGCAAACAACATTAACCATCGTAATTTCCAAAACATTTTTGAGAAAACATAGAATATTTTCCAAGAAAACCATAGTTTATGAATGTCTACAATATGGAAACAAGTGCTAGTCCTTCACTCTTCCGGTTAACGATTTTAGAAATTTGATAACGCCACATCCTCAAATGAGTTGAAATATGAGATACGCTGTAGTTTTTAAAATTTTCAAGATATCTCTCCAACGGTAGAATTATAGCAAAGTGGCTAGTAGCGAGAGTTTCTTTTTCAAACCATTGTCTTCAAAGAAATGGGTCGTAGAAGTTTACACCAACATTTCTAAAGATTTCGAACCGATGCTTGTCTGCACTCAGGATGCTGCACATTTATTTACTCTCGAGTACAGAATAAACAGAGGGAGTGTGAACAATCAGGGAGCTGGAATAGTTCGAAATGATAACAATCGGGGGTTGGTACAATCAGGGGGAGACTCTGAACAAGGTATCGTTTTCAGCAATTTGCTCCTGAACAGGGTATCCAGTTTCTCAAATGGTGCCCTCGAAAGGGTACACAATTTTCAAATGACTTCACTCTTTATAGGACGTTACTTGGGAATTTGCAAGTTTTTCTTTATTTTCGTGCCGCTTTACTCAGTAATCAATTGGAAAAAATTGCTCCCGCACAGGGTAAGAATCTATTTAGTCCAGCGACGCATCCTGGCGCATTATGGTTCTAGTCCCCGAAAATGCCACCCGAAGCAAAGTTCATCATGGACGGTTCTTGCTGCTTTCACACGAATACGAATGGGGTTTGTCTCATGTGCACAAAGGCGATCGCACCTAACTTTTGTTTTTTTTACTGCATCAATCAATTTTGCATCGTCTGAAAGACAGTTTCTGCTGCTTTGATAGAACGAGTTTCGATGTTCTTTCTTTGTTTGATTCGTGATTCAAAGCATGCTTTCTGTTCTAGGTTGGTAAATGGATAGGCAATGGAATCAGTGATCCATGATAAAGCTGATTTGTTGATTAGTGATCTGAGATGAGTGATGACTTGATCAAAGTTGGTGAATACATCAGGCAAAGATGGAAAATTGTAAGTTTCACCTTTTCTTAATTTTTTCATTGTAAACTATTTTAAAAGGTACCTGCTTTACAATTGGCCCTGTCGAAAAAACCAAGCTATTTACAATATTAACGTATTAGAACTACAAATATACTTACAATCTATAAATACAATGTTAACAAAGAAAGAAACGGAAGAAAAGTACAATTGTCAGCGTCTGAAACCCTGGTACGTTCCAGTCTCGATTTTAAGCACCGACTAACGGATGCAAACTTTGTTTCTAAATCAAGATTTTTCAAAACTTTGGCTTCACGATATTCGATTGACTTTGTCCGTTGGCCATTCTCATTCAGGGTATTTGTCCATTGGCCGTTTTCATTCAGGCTATTTGCAATGCCAATCAGTCCCACATTTACGAAGGAACCGAGCATGGCAACCTGACAGTAACAGCCACTTAGGTATTAAGGGGCTAGCTTGTTCAGACATTTATAGGCCATTATTGATGCTTCATAATGGATAAGTTGTCTAGTTGTGGACCATCTTGATTCTTGAATCATGTGGGCCATCCTAATCCATTTACTGGGTAACTTCAAACTTGGTGCTTTTTATAGTCAATATCTTGGTGAGAATCCACACAACTTTTTAGCTTCTCTAATAATGGAAGAGAATTCGTTAAAAAATATTTAATTCGCTAGATAGGAAATTCCTTTTGATAATTATTTATGATTTGTTATAAAACCATTCTGTGTACTTTCAATAATCTTTCTGCTTCACATAGAATCTCATTTCACATTTTACTAATTTTCTTCGCAGATAAAGAAAATTGGAGGTGGTGGATTTGGTATGTAAAAAACGTTGACTCCTGGGTATCCCAAAACATTATTCCTATTTGAAAATTGACCAAATTGTGATGAAATTATTGATTTAGAATTTTTTTCTACAAGTAGTTGAAAGACGTGGTTTCTTATAATTAAACAACACCACTAATATTTTAAGAATGTAGGACAAATTAAATACAATGCCAGGTCCCTTCTTTCAAGATGTGGACTACCCCTACATGAGAAAACTCAAACCGATCTGAGTTTCAGATTGCTTTGAAGTTTGCCTGTCTGCTATTTTGCCTCCCCCTCACATGAACATTCTCAGATCGGTTTGAGTTCAGCTCACTTGCTCTGCACATGCGTTTTTCATGAGTTTTTTCTGAATACAAACAATGCGTACGTTCCCCTGTTAATCAGAACAATTATGATTGCATCGTTGAAGGTTCATCTTGATTATTTTGATTGCCAAAGGAACGCAAGGAAGGTCACACATACTTGTTTTGAAAAGTCAGTTTGCCCTGAAATGAAAAAAGTTTCTGCTTACATGAAAATTTCAGGTCGACCTAAAAACTTAGACCGGCATGAGAAACCGAAATGAGTTTCAGGTCAACCTGAGTTTCATTTCGCCTGCGTCATGTCAGCACTCAAGGGCTTTGACCGCAAACGGAAATGATTTTCAAACTGATCTGAAACTCAGACCGGTCTGAGAAACCGAAATGAGTTTCAGGTCGACCTGAATGTCATTTCGCTTGCGTCATGTGAGCACTCCAAGGGCTTCGACCGCAAACTGAAATGAGTTTCAAACCGATATGAAACTCAGGCCGGTCTGAGTTTGCTCATGTGAAGGTAGTCTTGCTTCATTTTGACATGGCTGGAGAACAAATGAATTGCTATTTTTGGAGCAACCACTTATTTTGCCTTTCCTGTTTCACAAATCAGCAACCACTTTTCATATTGTACATTGTACATCTGACAAGCAACCACTTGTCAGATTTATCCAAACAAGGGCTCCGACTCTAATTTGAACCCTATCCTATGCAACCGTGTAAAACCATGCGATTAAAGTTACATCTCCTTCACAGCAACGACACATATTGGCCAAAATATTTTTGGGACACCCGCTGTATTCTTCGTCTTTATCCTTGCTCTTCGATGATAAGTTGAGATAACAACCAGAAATAATTGGTCTTTCTTATCATTCAAGGGGAAATCTACCAGGCTCACGACACCAACACTCAGCAAATGGTTGCTATGAAACTAGAATCTGCTACGACAACAAAGCAAGTTCTCAAAATGGAAGTAGCAGTTATCAAAAAGCTGCAGGGTGCGTTGTAAATATAGATTTCATGTTTTTTCATCACGTGATTTCTTTTCGATAGATCTATCGGGTGTCCAATAAAATGTTCCAGAAAATTTGATTAAGGATTTTAGGCCAGTTTTGAGGATTCTTGAAGAAGCATACTTATAACATTGCGTGAATTTGAGAATGGTGGATTTTCTTATCTAAGTTGGTATAACAAGGGCAGATTTTGTAACACAATAGCATGAATTGCTTCTGTTGACACCTGAATTCAAAGCGATTAGCGATTGCAGACAAAGGAAATTCTCTCAACCAGTAATTCAAAACAAACAAAGCCGCAAAGTTTTCCCGAAACTAGTAGGGCAAACTCCTGCCTTGTGCAAGCGAAAGGTGGTTTTTAAGAGAAGTTATGGGCTTAGAACGAAAGAAGGAAGGCAAATCTAACGTTCTGTCTCGCGGATTTTGTTTATTTAATTCAGAAGCCGAGCAGGAGGCATTGCAATTCTCGCGTATTTAGGGCTTAAATGAAACGATTACAAAACAGCTCCTGAATCAAATAAACAAAATCCGCGAGACAGAACTTTAGATTTATCCTTCTTCTTTTATTAAAGGTACATAACTTCTCTTAAAAACCACCTTTCGCTTGCACAAGGCGAGAGTTTGCCCTACTAGCTTCGGGGAAACTTTTGCGGCTTTGTTTGTTTTGAATTACTGGTTGAGAGAATTTCCTTTGTCTGCATCCGCTAATCGCTTTGAATAAAGGTGTCGATCAAACGCAACTGTTGCTATTGTATTACAAAATCTGCCCTTGTTCATTGGAGGTGATTTTAGATTTTGTGGCAGGACGATGGTGTGCGAAAATTCCCGCATGTTTAGGCCATTTTGAACAAGCGTGTCCGAAATTTCATAGCAATGTTCGGCAGATACTCGTTCTTGTTACAAAATCAATGTATTGCANCCTTGTGCAAGCGAAAGGTGGTTTTTAAGAGAAGTTATGGGCTTAGAACGAAAGAAGGAAGGCAAATCTAACGTTCTGTCTCGCGGATTTTGTTTATTTAATTCAGAAGCCGAGCAGGAGGCATTGCAATTCTCGCGTATTTAGGGCTTAAATGAAACGATTACAAAACAGCTCCTGAATCAAATAAACAAAATCCGCGAGACAGAACTTTAGATTTATCCTTCTTCTTTTATTAAAGGTACATAACTTCTCTTAAAAACCACCTTTCGCTTGCACAAGGCGAGAATTTGCCCTACTAGTTTCGGGGAAACATTTGCGGCTTTGTTTGTTTTGAATTGCTGGTTGAGAGAATTTCCTTTGTTTGCAGTCGCTAATCTCTTTGAATTGAGGTTTAAATCAAACGCAACTGTTGCTATTGTATTACAAAATCTGCCCTTGTTAGTTGGTATGTCAGCAACAGCATAGGGCTCAAATCTTTAGATATGTGGGTGGAAAAATTCTATGGCATTTTCATTTGAATTGAATGGCTTTAAAGGAACTCACGGTACTTTTCTGTAAATCTGCCGCGGAAATTGTTTGATATCTTGATTTTTTTCAATGGCACCAATTTAATTATTTTTGAAAAAATTATGGAAAATTTCGAAAAACTTTAACTTATTGTAAATCTTAAACCAATGGAGGAAACATGCTACAACCTTCAAGAAAACCATAGTTTATGAAGATCTACAATACGGTGGCAAGCAGAAATCTGTAGCTTTTCTGGTTTAAGATTTGCAAATTTAATGACGTCATTGTCTCAAATTTAAGAAATGCGGCCATTTTGAAACTAATCAAAATATCAATAAATTTCCAGAGCAGATTTACAGCAAAATACCATCAGTTCAAGCCATTTATCTCAAAGAAAACTGTAATAGAATTTTACGCCGACGTTTTGAAAGATTTGAGCCCCATGCTGTCCCATTAAGCGCCCCAGACTCGATAAGCTTTGCTTCTTCTGGGGCGTATGAAATTATATGTAGTTAGTTTAACTCATATGTTTCTTGAATCATTATCACCATCATCATCATGTTGTCAGCTACACAGGTATCATCAGTTTATAAGGATCTGTTAAATGGTTAGAGAGCTACATATTTTCAAACATCTAAAGATCCTTTTGAATCACACGGTATGAAATCAGTAATTGTTAACTGAATCTTTTCAGGTGATATTCACGTGTGTGACTTTGTGAGCTGTGGCAGAAACGATCGCTTCAATTACGTGGCAATGTCCCTGGTTGGCCCAAATCTTGCAGAATTACGACGCAGTCAACCTAAAGGGCTATTTACACAGAGTACTTACCTTCGCCTTGGTATTCAAATAATTGAGTGCATTAGAGCTATTCATGATTGTGGGTTCTTACATCGAGATGTTAAGCCGGTAAGTAACTCATTAAAGATAAATTCGCGCAAAAAGGTGACATGATGATCTTGATTTTCTTGGGTGCAGGCGCTGTGCCGGATAATTCGCGCTCTTTCGCTCTTTACCGTCGCTAGCATTATGAGGTTATCTCCCAGGAACCTGGAAGCGTTGTTTGCTCCGTCTTTGGGGACAGAGACCGTTCAAACGAACTGCTCTCGTCGGCCACCCTTACTCTGTGACTATCTCAAAAAGTCACATTGTTTCTAATCCAAACTCCTTTATCCCTAGAAATTCTTTCCACTGGAACAACCTTACTTGTCCATTCGTAACATAGGTTCCAAATCTTTTAAAAGGCTGGTGTAAAATTCAATGACCTATTTCTTGGAATTGAATGGCTTCAAAGAAACTTAAGCTATTTTGCTATGATTCTGCCGTTGGGCTTTCCTGAAACCTTCAATATTTTCAGAATAAGAGTGTTTTTCTTTTTTTTCGAGAATTCAAGAAAAATTTTCAAAAAAACTTAATCCCATCGTAATTTCTAAACTATTTGACGCAACATGAGATCATTTCCAATAAAACCATAGTCTATGGATGTCTAAAGAATGGTATCAAGGAAAAGTCTGTCACTCTTCTGGTTTATGATTTACAAATTTGATGACATCACATCCTCAAATGAGCTGCATTGTAACATATGCTGTAATTTAGAAAAATATTCGAGATTTCCGCAAAGTCCAACGGTAGAATTATAGATAGGTAGCTAAAGTTTCTTTTAAGCCACTCAGTTAAAAGAATAGGTCTTAGAACTTTGCACCCACCTTTTTATGCCGATTTAAAGATATAGAGCCTATACTTCCATTCGTTCCCCATTTAGATAATTTACAGGCCTTGGACTTTCTCTGTATTTCTTATTTTCTTCCTATGAGTAGGGTATATTACAGTAAACTATCCATGATAATTTGTATCTATTCAAGTCAGCATTGTTGATTTTTACGTGAAGCCAGAAAAAGAGACGTTGTTCAACTCTCATATTTACTAACTGATAAACGAACGACTGTTCTGAACTTGAATACTGAAACAAATCACAAGTCGTGAAAACATGCGTTGTGTGTTACACGCACCTGTGAGAATGAAGACAAATGATTATTTAATATGTGTGTCTCATTCGACAATGAACATAATACAACAAAAAATCACCTTAGAAAATGTAAATAATCTAAACGACATATAATCTAAACGTATTAGGGCATGCCTTTCTACTTGTAAATGACTGGTACTTCATTGAAATCCATGCATATTTCATATTTGTACATTTTGGAACACAGCAATACATTATCTAGGTCACCTTCTACTTTTACTTCTACGATTTTAATCAACAACTTCAATACTGAAGGCTCTGTTCATGAAAGAAAAAAGATACGATAAAATAAAAGAAGATAAGATGAAAAACGAGGGAAAATTTACTTGCTAGAAAGACAGAAAATGATAAATAAGTTAGGTGACGGAGCAGTACTACCGTGGCCGAAGATAGTATTTTTGCAATGGTGATATTTACCCTATGGATTATTGCAATGGTGATAGTTGACCCTTTGGATCTTAAACAACACAACGGCACACAGTAAGACTGCACTGCAACCGTACCTATTTATCTGTCAATGGTTTGTTTACGATTTTTTAGACTTTTTTCTTTAACTTGTTTCTTCTTCACTTATACTAAACAGCATTTTTAAAAGATTTACTTGTGCTATGTCTTTTTTCTTTACATTTTAAAGTCAAACTTCGCCATTGGAAATAACAAAGATACGAAGAAGACCGTATACATGTTGGACTTTGGCTTGAGCAGACAGTATGTGAATAATGAGGGGCAAGTTAGAGCGGTTAGTTTGAATTTTCATTGCTGAGTCACATACATTAGAAATGTGAATAGATTCGTTAATCAATACTATGAAGTTGTTAATAGCCAGGTCGTTGCCTGGCAAAAATTCGGTGTTTATGTTTTAAGTAGACTATTTCACAATTTGGAGAAAGAGACTGAGGAGAGCGCGCCCCATTCTGACAGCCTTGGAAACGAGTAGGAAATCTGGGGAATCCCATCTTCTGCAGTGGTAAGTGTACGGCTTGCGGCTTGCGGCTTGCTCGCATTTCTCTCCAAAATCGAGCTATTTTCGATTTATTTGCAACTTTCAAGAGTTATGCGATGCTTTTTTTAGAATGGTAAGTGTTTTCACTGAATTATTTAGCCGTGTTGTCATCCTTTCGCTCATTAGTGAATGCATTTTGAGTTGTTTCATTTCAGGTCTTTCCTTCGTCCTTCGACCTTGATGCGGCTCAAGTTAGGCCTATTGATCTTGCATCATCTTCCTTGACCTTAATTGGCTTGGTTTGACCTGTTATTGCTTAAGTTAGATTTATTAAAACATTACACGATTTCAGTATGAATATTTAGATAATTCGAAACAATGCTTTCATTTGCTTGCATAACCGTAAATGCGTTCAATTATCTAGTACACAAGCCAAACTTCATCGTAGGTCGGCTGGGCCTAAACTGAGCCGCTTCAAAATCGAGGGAAAATACCTGCAATAAAGTGGCTCAAATTACACTCACAAATTGGTGGAGGAATGACAAGACGGCTAAATGATCAAGAGAAAACATTTACCATACCAAATAAGCATTGCACAACTCTTGAAAATTGCAAATAAAGCGAAAATAACTCGAATTTGGAGAGAGATGCGAGCGAGCCGCAAGCTGCACATTTCCCACTGCAGAAGAATGGATTCCCTAGATTTCCCTGTTGCCAAGGCTGTCAGAATAGGCCGCGCTCTCCTCGGTCCCTTTCTCCAAATTGCGAAATGGTCTATCGTATGCGTGAAGTTATTCCAAATAAAAACGTCAATTTTAGAAAATGTTATTGTAAAACAGACCTTTCCCGAGTCTCGATTTTAATTTGATAAACGCAATTAACAAAATCTTGACCCCTTTCCCAGTTATTTTTTATTCNGTATGCGTGAAGTTATTCCAAATAAAAACGTCAATTTTAGAAAATGTTATTGTAAAACAGACCTTTCCCGAGTCTCGATTTTAATTTGATAAACGCAATTAACAAAATCTTGACCCCTTTCCCAGTTATTTTTTATTCCAAATGCGCATGGTTGGTTGTCTTGGAAAGCACGATTTATCTTTGACTCCTGTAAAAATGAAATCGAAAATCCTTTGTTTAGTTTCAAGCATTCCGATTTGCTTTTAGTCTAATTTTCACAAAGAAACACGGGAAAGTTTAGTAGATACAACAATCAGAAAGATGTTGGTGATTAAATTCAGAAAATGTAAAATTTTCATTTATATTCAGTTCGAGTTAAAGTATGACAGGTTGAAGTTCGATTCCCCCAGGAGATCTCTTTCCAGATGCAAACGTGCTGTACTTGCTGATGATAATACGTTTGTTTGATTGATTGATTGATTGATTGATTTCATATCTTTAAAGAGAGTAACCCTTCAGCAAATGCTGATATTCAAGGGGCCATCCATCTGGAATACAACACAATTATGCAAATATGATATGAGGAAAAATAAAACCTAATTTCAGTAAATGGAAATTCCAGTTGATCTTTTTTGGAATGTACAATGCTAAGATCAATTTAAAGGTAAGGATAAAACTATCCAGAATAAGATATATACACATCGGTCTCGGGCAAATATGGCACATAAAGGCATTAATCGAAGATGCTTGTTTCTCAGTTGCATTCTCACTTTTTCGACTGTACTTTGTTGGCAAGATTCTTTGTTAGATCCATGCTCGCGAAAAACTAGCTCATCACTGTTTACAGGCTGAAAGACTTTGATCATGCCTGTTTTCATTTCTAGCTGTTTTCCAACCAAGAAAATGAAAATTCCCAACACTCCAAATAGGTTAACTGCTCTCCATTTCATGTGCCTATTGAAGGAAACCGTTCCCATGAAAATAGAGCAAATACTTGCTGCCACAGCTTTCAAACGAAGAGTCTTTTTGAGTCACACATTTTACACTGTACTTTCACGTGTAAACTTTCCTATCGAGCTGAATGAAAATATGATCTGTATGCATCCAAATGTGTAATCGAGAAGTTTCTCTTTTTTCAGCCAAGGCCTGTTGCTGGCTTCAGAGGTACAGTAAGATACGCATCGATCAATGCCCACGATAATAAGGTATGCTTGTTAAAGTATTCACTTCTTTCAAGTGACTCAAAATGGTATGCACTTCTTGGAAATCGTGTGACTAGCACTATTTTTTGCAATCACCGTCTATCACAAAAAATGTGCTCAGTCACAAATGTTTATGCTCTTGTAAGGCTACAATCGCGGACAAAACTCGTTGGGACAGCTGATTTTTGTGTTAAAAGAGGTCTTCCCTGCATATAAACTACTACCTTGCACTGCTGTTGATCCCCTCCCCCCTTTGCAATGTTGGTTGCTTGAAGAACACATACTTGTCAACTCATTTATGACATTTTCATCAGCCTCCAACATTGCAATGGGGGGCAGGGGGATCCTAACTCAAAATTTCCTCGAAACAGCAACGTGTCTCATGAGTTTTGTCCGCGATTGTAGCTACCAAAATTGTTGAGCTGAATTCACACTTATCGTGTCGTTCTTCCAGATAGTGAAGCTTGTTAATGCAAAAACGTTTGATTGATTCAATTTTGCCGCATGTGCCGCGTTACATAAAGAAGGCGCACCAAGTATCATTAGCCCATTGATAAAGCTAAGCAGCACGTCCAGGATCAATTTGCCAGAATTTCAATGTTTGAGAAAGTTTTATGAATGCGACTTCTTTCCTCAACAGGAGATGAGTCGACGAGATGATCTGTGGTCTGTATTCTACATGATAGTCGAATTTGCACAAGGAAGCTTGCCTTGGAGAAAGCTTAAGGACAAGGTAACTAAAGCCTATCTTAAGTGAGATTTGTAAAAACACAAGGTTAAATGCAAAGCAGACCACTTCATTTGTTTTTATTAGCGGACAAGTTCACCTAGCAGCTAATTTTTGTTTCCTTGGTAGAGTTAGTTATTATTTCACATGATACCTCATTGGTCATTCTCACCGTCTCGTAAGTATGTTGGTGCCATATCCTTTTAAATGAAAGAGGCAGTAGTATTTCTTAGGGCGTCTTATATTGGCTGAATATCTTTTTTTACGGATTTCTTATAAAAATTAGAGAAGTGCTGCAGGAACGAGGCCTGCACATTGGTAGTTAATTACATGAATTATATTTATGTATTGATTCTTTAGGAGGATGTTGGTACTTTCAAGAAAGCGTATGATCACAAGCAACTTCTAAAGCAACTGCCAATTGAATGCAAAGGGTTTCTTGAACATATTGAGGATCTTCGTTATGCTGACAGGCCGGATTATGAAGTAAGTTTTTGTTGCAATCTTTCAACCATACTGTTCACCTCTTTAGAAACGTGTATTCGATCGAAAATCATTGAACGAGCTTTGATAAACGAACATTGCAGGGGAATAGATTATATTTTTGATTGATTGATTGATTGATTGATTGGTTGATTGATTGATTGATTGATTGATACAGATACGGTTATTAATGGAGATACAGCTCTCGCGAGTTCTTGATTTTTGGGTAGATCTTTGGTAGACTTTCCAAAAGTTTTGGTTATACCGGGAAATTCAATGAAAACAATCCTTGTTTGAAAGGCCGCTGCTCACCGGGTTTCAAGGCGAAGATGCTGGCAAGTATATTACTTAATGGTGGACGTGTTCAAGTCCATTTTAAAATTTACCTGGCTGAAATTGACCACTCCGTTTTGAAATTATGAGCACTTTCCTAAAGAAAGCCCCTCCAAGAAACCTCCAAATCAGACCAAAAGTCACGACCAAATTGTACTGATCTTTTGCCTTCCAACAACGACTTCAACTCGTGATTTGCATTTGGAAGGACGGAAATTGCCCGGAATAATATGGGTATGCTCCCAAGGATGACACTCTCATCCTCCCAAAGTGATAGCATGTGCTCAAGCACACAAAGCCATTTTTGTAAGGACGAAGATTTGGTCATGATTCTGGACCTGTTTTGATGTTTCTTGAAAGGGCCTTCTTGGGACATCATTTGAAATTTTGAAAGGGAATAATTTCAAAATGAAATGGAATGGCCGATTTCAGTCAGGTGAATTTTGAAAGGGATTTGAATACTTTCACCATTAGATAGTATACTGGTCAATATCATTATCCTGATATCCAGGTAGCAATGGCGTTTCAGATGAGGATTGTTTGTTTTGACTCACCCGGTACATTCATGGATTCCATTCATTTTAATACAATATTGAATGTCCCCACAAACCCCACCCCGCTCAACAAGCTTGCAGAATAATCGAAAGTTTCTTTTTGTTAAGTCAACTTTTTTATTCGCAAAAGTGA
Organism: Aurelia aurita complex sp. Pacific; assembly: GCA_004194395.1. Taxonomy (NCBI): domain Eukaryota; kingdom Metazoa; phylum Cnidaria; class Scyphozoa; order Semaeostomeae; family Ulmaridae; genus Aurelia; species Aurelia aurita complex sp. Pacific. The sequence continues at coordinate 164,114 of REGL01000480.1, read as the reverse complement.
GGTCAATAGATTTGGTAGAAGAGTTCGTGTTTTGTTTCACCCATGGAGATATTTGGGGATCGTTTGTTAAGAAAATATCTTTGTTTGCTTGATTGTGTATGGAAACATTAGCTTGTGATGTTGCGTTTCGACATTGCCATTTTGTGCAAGCATTGTTTTATACTTCCGTATAATTACGGGAATTATTTTTTATCCTCATAAAATTTACAATGAAAAATACAATGTTACAAAACGATACATACATTTGAAGGTGTTGTGGTGCAGTGGTGTAATCCTCTGACATTGCAGCCAGAAACAGTCAGGTGGACCGGGTTCGATCCCAGGTAGAGCCCCATCACTTCAGCGTCATGACAAGGGGTCGCAGACTCGATTAGGCCTATTCTACTTCAGCGATCCTAGTGCTTGGCGCTAAAAACCGCAACTTCACCTTCACCTTAACGATACCACTGGGAGCATGAAGATACATAGCAACCCTGTGACTAAAATTATAGAAAGTAGTTAAATGGATATTTATTTGGATGCCAAATTATGAGTGACCCGTGACTGACTCACTGTACTCTTTTTTATAGTACATGGCCTCATGTTTCTTCGATGCTATTTCACGTAAGGGAATCAGAGAAAACGATGCATTTGATTGGGAGAAAGACGCAGCGGATGGATCCCTGACGACGACAACTGCATCGAGCACTCAAGGCAACTACAACCCAACACCACAAGGCTTAAGACCTGATATCGCAGTGACCAACATATCGGAACTGCCAAGAACCAATGAACCAGCACTGAATGACGATAGTCTGAAGAATGACAATGCAAGACAGCTAGACAAGAGAAGATGGAGCTTTGCGGAGACTGGAATGGGCAGAGGTGATGGGGAAAACATTCTTGGTGGTGATATCAAAAGCCCTGATGCAGTTGCACCCTTAGCGACAAAAGACTTCATTGAGGGGCTGATCGAGGGACAAAGACCCCAATTAAAAGATAGCAAGGTAACAATTATTTCTAGTATTTGCTATCATGTCATATTGCGTATTCACTCACCTTGCAAGGTCAGAATTATTGAAAATGTCCTGGGTAGTGACACCAGAAACTCTATTACAGCTATACCAAGAAAAATTTTGTTTGAAATAAATCGCCTGAGCTAAATGGTGTGGTTTATGAATAAGTAGGACAAAGACATTTTGCCACTGAATTTTCGATGAAAAGAAAATACTCTTTTATGCTCAAAAATATTAACTCTCCGCTTCTGTACATGTACAATTGATGGCTCCTGGTTAATATTTATTGGTATTGCCCTCGGAAACAATTATTATAGGATTAGTATCAGCCAGAATTCATGATTATAATTTGTTCAAATGGTATTCTTCATCACATTTTTGTTATTGGTCGCTCCTATTTGCGTTTCCCAATGCGTCCTACCAAAGATTAATTACCAATTCCAACGAACAAGGGGCCGATTATAGGATGGAAAGAATGACTTTGTTGTGGAACTACCGGCTGTCCAAAAAAGTACCCCTGTTTACAAAATCACCAAAAATTGATTATGAAACCTTTGATAAAATTTTCTTTTTGAGTTGTTTGTCTAAAACCCAAAAATATTCACAGATGATAAAATATATGTGCTTTTCATATAGCAAGGTAGAAACATTACACATTGAAAAAACTTGTTTTGAGCTATTGTTTTTAAACAAAATAATCAATCTTGCTCAAGAGTCCAAATTTTCAGATTTTTTATCGTCATTGAAGTCGCCAATGGTTAGTGCGCATTTCTTTCTGTCATTTGTGACCAAACTAGAAGCCTTACACGCAGAAGGAAATTGATCTGGCAATCATCAGTGCTTTTTTGCAGTATGGTTCAAAACCAGATAGCCCTAAAAAGAGCTAAATTTTCTAATTTCTAAACCAATAACAGGATCAGCTATATCTTGCAAAAATATTTTGGCCCTTGATCCACTTCACAAAATTAGAAAATTGGAGATCAGCCGTGCAGTCAAATTTTGGTAATTTTTCAAACGGGAGTACTTTTTGGGACATTCGGTATACAGTAAAAACCCGCATATAAGAAACAGCCACTTGTAAGAACCTAAGGCCTAAAATGTTCAAACCTATTCATCCTGAAATTCAAAGAAGGTTCTTAGCTCAAAAAAAGTTAAATGTAAACTACTGGTTGGTAATATGTGACAAAATATTTTAAGAAATTTAGCCATACACAAAGCATTTGTAAAAAATCATTGTGTGTATGTTGTTCTTTAGAAAATTGTGTCATGATAATGAGTAGGTGAAAACCTTGTTTTCTTATATTTGGCCTAAATTCGCGAAGATCCGTAATTAATTATTTGATAAGAACCTATTTAAGAACCTTGCATTCTGTTTTCAAGAATAGTATCATGTGCATAAGAACCTAAACAGGGTGATTTCAAAATGTAAGGTTCTTATATGCGGGTTTTTACTGTATTTCATGAAGACCTTTCTCACCGGTTTAAAGTTATTGACACTCTTTCTTGCAAGCAATTGCCGTAAAATTGTATTGCTTTCCTGAAAACATGTTAAGCTCATATCCTCGATAAACTGAACTTATCAGTGAGATGATTGAGTTCATTTGCGTGGCACTGGAGGGTAGTGCAGAAAATATTACCGAACTGGACTTAAATCAGTCGATTGATAACTGGCTAAATTCATTTGGATGTGTATGCTAGAGACTTAGCGTCATGGCGAGGGGTCCCAGACTCGATCAGGTATTCACTACTTCACTTCGTGCAACTACAAAAGGTTTATTCGAGTTTTTATGTTTTGAAGAATTTTGTATCAGATCATTGAATCCATGGATAATTCACAATTTTGCATTCCAGGAATACGCCGTATCATTTTACTCGCCACATAGATCGTTTTTTCCAAGTTCTTCATATTTATGTTTTTTGTTCCACAGGAGGCGATGGTACCAGTCCGTCTCCCAAAGTCATTTCTGCAGGCGATGAAAGAAACAATTCTTAAAGATAATAAGCTGATACCGGATGT
>REGL01000480.1:78491-95265 GCA_004194395.1 Aurelia aurita complex sp. Pacific | reverse complement strand
GGATAAGGACTAATTTGTTACATGGATGCTTAAGTTAGGAACTGCTTTTATATTGCATTTTCTGTGATCCAAGCAAAGTACGTAGAACTGCAAGCCAGGAACAATGTCATTGATTGATGATGGGCCTAAGCGTTTTGATTTGAAGCCATCGAGGACAGCAAGTCGCTTTCAAAATCGAGAGAAACCAGATCAATCTTGCGAGACAGGCTAAAACACCTAGCAAATACCACTGTCTGAATATGAAATGTTTCTTTGCTGCTAAAATAAGTTTAAATGAAACCAGGCTGTACGATGACAGACATTTGCTTGGTTGCTTCTTCGTCTGGCCGCCGTGTAGCAGAAATCTACACGACTGACGGCGGCAACCGATTCGCATATATCATTCATTGCTGTTGCATGCCGGGATACTAGCGGAACCCCCCCTGATAGCCACATAAGAAAATAATTTTCTATGTCTATGTTTTAAGGACGGCAGCTAGGTTGCCATAAAAGTTGCTGTAAGGAGATTTTACAGCAATAACTAATTTTGTAGCCTGCGTGCAGACTATACCCAAGGAAAAGGTATAGTCTGCGCAGCGCCGCTCACTGTTGTGTAGTGCGTGCTTCAGCATTTATTTCGCAATGGTGATAACAAAGAAAACTTATTGTTGTAGAAGCCAACAAAATGACTTTCCCGTGAAACAAGGAAGCAATCAGATTTGAGAACGGCGATCATGTGATTAAATCTCAGGTTTCACTTTGTTCTCTAGGCAAACTTCATTAGCAACACAATACTCTGGAATTTTAACTACCCTACTGCAGACAATAAACAGACGCCAAGGAGAAAGGGTCATTCAAATGCCATTGAAATAAATAGCTGACGCATACAATACACGAAATTAAGCGGCGTTGCGCAGACTATACCTTTTCCTCAGTTAGGTATTGTCTGCACGCAGGCTACTAATTTTGTCGAACGATATTTTTACGGGCCCCTTCGAGGCCCGGGCCCCGGACCTTTTACCCCCTCCAACCCCCCCTCTCGACGGTCCTGGCTATTATTGGCTATTATGAAAAAAACTTTCATTAAAGGAATTTAGCACTACAAATTTTCAATTGACTCTGTACAAATGATACGTAGCATAATCTTGTCACGATTCTAGTGGAAAATTTTACCCTGTTTATGGGATCATATTTTAATATTTTGCCGTGGTTATGGGGTCACATTTTCAAAATGTTGCCGTGGTTATGGGTCCAAACTCTGAATTTTCAAAGGCACATATATACCAAACCCCATATAGGAGCTGCCCCCCCCTCGTTATGAGCATGATCAGTTCGGTCCAATGACCGCATTTAAGACAAAGAGAAGTGGCTAGTACCAGAGGGAGATAACCCACTTTTGTGCACCGATATAGGTATGTGTTCCCATCCCAACAAGAAGAATTTAGCAAGAAAGAGCTCTCCTAAGAAAACAGGTTTAGCCCGTTTTGCATGATTATGGAATGCGGATGCCTTTAAATCCTATTGTTTTGCGAGGTATGACATCATCATAGGGCTGCAAGCAGTGTGTAGGCAGTAATGGAAGCAGTGGGGGCCCAGGGATTTTCAGCTTGGGGCCCCCCAGCTAGAAGCATTTGTAAGATGATATGATAGACATGAAACCATGTCCAGTTAAAACGTGAGGCTAAATTTGCGTTGTCTAAGCCAGCATCGTGGCCAGGGCAAATTAGGGTGGGTATAGAAATAAATGTGTCTTGGGGCGAAGCTAATTTGGCATATCCTTGGTCTAGAAAATATCTCCTGATTCCATTCCAATTTTTGAGTAAAAAGTTGTTCGGGATACTAGCAGTGAAAGCTATGATAGCATAATTACAAGTTATACTACTTTCAATATTTCAATATTACTCTACTATACCGCTAAAACGAAACCAGAGGGAGCAAAAGACTGTGTCCCCCTGCGGCCATAACATAAAGTTAAAAACTACTAATAAATACGGAGCAAAAAAGACAATACCAGACAATACACGTAACTAATAATTCAGTTGTTTGTACGCGTGGCTATGATTCTTAAAATGTCCACGTAGATTTTGATTATAAATATAACATAGCCTTGAATATAATAATGTAAGACGTTTCGGGCATAACCCTTCATCAGTAAACCAGATTACAGATTACTGATGAAGGGTTATGCCCGAAACGTCTTACATTATTATATTCAAGGCTATGTTATATTTATAATCAAAATCTACGTGGACAATACACGTAACTACTCTACAATAAAACTACGTTCCCCTTGCAGGTAGCAGCACCTAATCATTGGTAGCATCATTTTATCCAAAGCGTTGCGTTGCATTTATGTATTTTAAAGATGCCTTAAGAATCTCTGTATTGGAATCAACAGACAACCTTTCATCACCATACAGCATCATTTCAAGTAATAGCGCGTTTGAATGATTTGACAAACCGTACGGTTGTAACGTTGCGTTTACACAATCGAGAAGATCTCTTGTTACACAGTTTCATTGCCTGTAAGTGCGATGGAATAATGAGCTTTTTTACAACAGCCCCTTAAATACCAATTTTTTAGTTTGCAGTTTGCTCTTCAACTTTGCTTTGCCAAGCAGCATCGGTTGATGTGGCGGTGCCATGCACCGTAAAAACAGATAAACAGTGTTCTGAAAGATTTCTCAACGCAACGAGAAGAACAGAAATCCCTCATGGTAAGATGATTTTATGAATCTTTATGCTTGGTTTTGTATCAGAAATCTTTGTAACCAACTAAGGTGCGTTTTACCAACCTACAAACCTGCGTTTTACACTTGCAGCAAATATTTTTTGCCTTGGCTGGAACTCCGAGACGGGTGTTAGAAATAGTTCTGGCAATCTTTCTTATCCTCTTTTCTGCGAATTAATGACTTTACCAGTCTCGGAGTTAATGTTTGTGTGTTTCAGCATGTTCAAAGTCTTTCTTGACAATTGTTGTGATTATTTTCACCTAAATTTGTTTTAATCAAATGTTTTTTTTTGCCATAATTCTTCGACAAGCGTTAAAAGTAGTTGTAGCAATTTGTTGTATCCACTTTGAAGTGAATTATGAGTTTATGATATCTTACTTTCACATTTTGTGTCTTTCAACAATTTTCAGTCTTCGTGATTATTTTTGCTAGAATTTTTTGCAGAATTGTTCAGTGGAGTGGTGGCTAGAACAAGGGCAGATTTTGTAAAACAATACCATCAGTTGCTTTTGATTGACATCTCAATTCATAGTGATTAGCGACTGCAGACAAAGGAAATTCTCCCAACCTGTAATTCAAAACAAACGAAGCCGCAAAAGTTGCCCCAAAACCAGTAGGGCAGACTCTCGCCTTGTGCATGCGAAAGGTGGTTTTTAAGAGAAGTTGTATGCTTATAACGAAAGAAGAAGGGTAAATGTAAAGAAGGATTTTGCTTATTTGATTCAAAAGATGTGTGGTAATCGTTTCATTTAAGCCCTAAATGTGCAAGAATTGCAATGCCTTCTACTTTGCATATCCCGTTGAATTGAGGTGTCAATTAAAACAACTGATGCTATTGTGTTACAAAATCTGTCCTTGTTGGTGGCTAGAGTTTTGAGACAAGTGCCAACATTAATTCTAGCTAGTTTGCATCCACTATCAACGGAATTAATGAGTTTACCAGTCTCATGCTTTAATGTTTTTATTTTTCAGCAAGACCCAAGTCTTCATACACAGTCCCTGTGATCATTGTATCTATAGCTGCCTTAGCTGCCTTGTTGATGGTATCAGCCTTTATTTTGCGGAAAAATTGGAGCAGAAGATTGGAAAATCGACATTTTACGGACTTGCTTGCTCGTGAGTAGTCTCTTTGAATTTCTGAGCTTTGGGATGAGTGGCTTAGGCAGTTCCGATAGGTAACTGATTACTAAGGTTAAGCTTATTCAAGTGGGCAAAAATTTGGACGAAGATCAGATAACTCATTTCCACATCTTTTGGACGAGGGGTATCATGCCTAGATGCAGTATCCATTTTTTGTAGTAGGCCTAAATTAGCTGTAATATGCATAGATATCCTGCTGATGATGATAGTGATGTATATGACATCACCATAGATGACTTCACCAACCTCGTTCCCAAGGCTTTTTGTCTTCCTAATATGACAAAAGACCCCAGGAACAACGTTGTGACTTGACAAAACAAAGACAAATTTCATTCTTTGAAAAAGCTGTAAATTTCAGCCAAGACTTGTTGCTTTAATTTTAGGAGTAATGAAATCAGGAGACCACTTTTACCACATATTGATTCATTATGCTAAAAAGGTGGGTGTAAAATTCTATAGCATGTTTCTTTTAATTGAATGGTCTGAAAGTAAGTTATGGTACTTTGCTGTAAATCTGCCGTGGAAATATCAAAATGGCAGGAATTCAATTATTTTTCAAAAAATTATGGAAACTTTTGAAAAAAATTTAAATCATTGTATATCCTAAAATAATAGAGGAAAAATTATATAACCTTCACGATAACCATAGTTTATGAAGGTCTATAACGTGATGGCAAGCAGAAATCTGTAGCGTTTCTGGTCTAGGATTTAGAAATTTGAAGACGTTATATCCTCCAATTTATTAAATGCTGCCATTTTGAAACTAATCAAGATATCAATAAATTTCCATGACAGATCTACATAAAGAAAACCCTTAATTTCTTATAAGCTTATAAGACATTTATTTCAAAGAAAACTGTATTATAATTTTACACCGATCTTTTTAAAGATTTTAGGCCTATGTTTTATGTTACACTCAACCGTAAACATTTTATATATTTACTCATTTTCCTTCATTACCCTTTTCTAGCTGTCCCTATGGGTGATGTTGGAGAGATAGATTTGCAGTGCCATGAACAATCTCTCGTTGACAAGTATGCAAGCTTGACACAGAAGTCAAACCGTCAACATCCTGGCTTGGATAAAAATATATTGAGTAATGATTTGCCTGTTTCACACCTAAACTCTGTCGATTCTGGTTACAGTGGAACATTCACTAAGGCGCATGAGGTAAGGAGCTGTACTAGACTCAATACGTGCTGCCCTTTTGCTTTTTGATCAAACTGATACCCCTAAAACTACGACTCATTTAACTTAGTCTGGTAGCCCTTATTTAGCTTTGTTGTTCGCATTTATGCTAGCTTTGATTGAAGGTTCTTTCATAACAGCAAAGACGTCCAACACTAGCCCATCTCATAGAGGGAATGGGGATGGAATCACATTGCACCAAGCAGTCTTTTGGAGCTATAAGCTGCAATGATGAATACTTTGTTGGTAGATCATGTTCAGATTCCACCCGCGAAACAGGACATCTCTCAGGAAGATCTGGGTATGAAACACTTCATGCTTTTATTTCATTCTATGTTCTTTGCTTAGGCCCAGTCTAAACATGGTTTTTGCCGTGTCGAATTTAATAGATGCTGCTAAAAAGTTTTAAAGGCACACTGTCGTGGCACTGATTGGATGAATAAGACAATATGAAAGTATAGAATTAGGCAGGTTTCAGTAATTTCGCTGTACACTGAAATTCACGAAGATGATAACGATCAGACTCCCTTTATTCTCGAAACAAAGTATGTTCACTAAGGCGCATGAGGTAAGGAGCTGTACTAGACTCAATACGTGTTGCCCTTTTGCTTTTTGATCAAACTGATACCCATAAAACTAAGACTCATTTAATGGTAGCCCTTATTTAGCTTTGTTGTTCACATTTATGCTAGCTTTGATTGAAGGTTCTTTCGTAACAGCAAAGACGTCCAACATTAGCCCATCTCATAGAGGGAATGGGGATGGAATCACATTGCACCAAGCAGTCTTTTGGAGCTATAAGCTGTAATGATGAATACTTTGTTGGTAGATCATGTTCAGATTCCACCCGCGAAACAGGATATCTCTCAGGAAGATCTGGGTATGAAACACTTCATGCTTTTATTTCATTCTATGTTCTTTGCTTAGGCCCAGTCTAAACATGGTTTTTGCCGTGTCGAATTTAATAGATGCTGCCAAAAAGTTTTAAAGGCACACTGTCGTGGCACTGATTGGATGAATAAGACAATATGAAAGAATAGAATTAGGCAGGTTTCAGTAATTTCGCTGTACACTGAAATTCACGAAGATGATAACGATCAGACTCCCTTTATTCTCGAAACAAAGTATGAGCTAAGAGCACAAAGGCTTTATAATGATCCAGAGGCCAGGTCTTTTGTTAGTGATTTCAACGTCACAACCAGCCAATTACAGCCACGACAGTGTGCCTTCAAAGGGAATATGTCATGAAGCTGATTGGTTCATGCAATACAATCCTCTCTATTGTTTATTACAAAGCTCAGGATCGAGGCTGAATTTTCATTGCAATACAAATTCATGAAACAGAAGAAAAGTCACGAAACAATGGAATTCCACTCAAAAATTGTTTGTTGTATTAACCAATTGCTAATGTGACATATGTGCTTTAAGTCTCAATTGAATAAAAACGATGTTAAAATCACCTGCCGTTTTGAATAGATAAAACGGCAGGAGTTCACCCGCACAAAAGAACCTGGGATTTTCTCCGACAGGCTGAAATGGTCCCCGTTCCTTTATAGAGATTCTTATATAGAAGGTGTTTAGTTGGCCAAAAAGCAGCGTAGATTTCTTATATCTTAAAGGGGCTGGATAAGAAATACGTAAACAAATCCACGGTTTGTACATCAATTATCGTAATTTGAAAGGAGAAATTCCTTTGTAATTAGCTAAATTGAAAAGGAAACAACCTTATCTGGATCTTTGGGTGTAAGATCAACGAAAATACTTGTTGGAAATCCATTTACATCGCAGCAATCCTAAAACACGTGGAGGTTTAATTTATATCAGAAAGGCTAGTCTCCAAGATGAGACATTTATTTTGAAATTTTGTTGAATAGTCGCAATAAATTAGCTCATCACAAACAGCCAAATCAAAATTCCCCGACAGTTTCTTATCCAGCCCCTTTATTCTGCAGTTTCTTTCATTTTTGGTGTTTACTGTAGCCTTTTTCTACACAGCAGCGTAGCTTCTGACGATGACATCAGCAGTTGTAGCGTTGATGAGCTGAACACATCTGTGATTCTTGGGTACGATGGTGGTTCATTTCATGTGCCAAACACATCTGTTCGGGTCCTCGTCCCAGAGGGTGCTGTTCTGGACGGACAGAGGAAAGAAGTCACTGTAACAGTTCATTTAAGTAGACCAAACGACTGGAAAGAGCTACGACACAATGGGCAGACAATTGATCTTCCGCAGGTTCAGCTAGGCCCAACCGGATCACAGTTCTTGAAGCCTATTGAAGTTGTTATTGAGAATTCACGTTATGATGTTCCAGAAGATATAGAGTATGAGTTTGCCGATGGTGATTCCTTTGAGACGGCAGTGTGGAAGAAAGCAATTAGAGAGAATAGCAGAGAGAAAGCTCAGTCTTCAGCAATGTTAAGAGAACCACATGTTAGTTACTATGTTGGGAAGAGAAACACTCATGCGTTTTATATGCATTTCACCTTCGGGCGAAAAAAGAGGCTACGCAACAAGTCAAAATGGTTGGCAGTAACAGCTGTTATAAAAGGAAATACTCTTGGTGTGATATTCTATGAGCCAAATAATGAAGGCTTGATGGTAAGTGGTTCACCTTTGTGAAATCTAGTTAATTTTGGTCTACTTTCTTCGAAACTTTTTTTATCAGATCAAATGCTTGCAGTTGAACCTCGATAATTGTAACTAAGCTATCTCGAGACACTTGCTGGTTTGACTGAACTAATGAGAGCTTCAGCATCTCAAAACTAACTATCTCAAATATTTTGCTAAAGGTTTTAGCATGGTGGAGCAATCAGTCTGTTTAGACAGCAAGAAGACGAAATAGTTTTGAATATATTTTGAATACATTTTGATTATTCTGAAAAGTTAGTTCTCTTTTGGCTGTCAATTTTACCATATACTGTATGGCACATCGGGTTTCTAAACTACGGTTTTCGGACCGTTTATCAAGCTGATATTTAATGGGGCACAGACTCTAAGTTCTATTTAAAAACTTTAACATCAAATGAAACTGCCAATCAGATTTCTATTCCGCGTTATTTCTTAGCTTCTACAGAGTAAAATGGCAAATTTGATCGAAGTTGTCCAGTTCCAGAAAGAAATCAATGTAAAGAAATGTGATGGTAATATCCAGCTTGTTATGAAGAATCTGAAAGGAAACTGGATGATAGCACAGGGTGCGGAGAAACAGGTACCACTCTTGTTATTGGTAGCTCATCATTTCAACATTTCTATTTGTTTCTGTTTGAAGGAGGAATATTTTGGCTAGTTTGCTTATAAGCAGATACACTTTTAACATTACCCTGTGTTTTGATTTTCAGCCTATTTTTGATGGAAAATTGAACAATAGTTGATCGAAGTATAATTATTGAAGCAGTGGGGGTTTGGGGGCGGCAGCCCCAAAATGATCAGCTAAAAGAATATATCAATTAACGGTTCCTGCTGCAGATTTAGATCATGTTGAAAATATTTCGCCTTCGTCCAATCAGTGGAGCCAAGATAGAACTTTGCATTATCAAATCAGAGGATAGGATTTCTATTGCCATGGTTTAATAAGCCAATCAGCCATCAGTTCTAACAATATAATTCAATTCAACCTCTGTTTTCCTTGGAAGCTATGTCCATTAAATTGCAGTTGACCCAACATTTTTATCAGCTCTTGTTTTACACTATCATCAAGGGTATTTCAAATAGCTGTTATGAAAGTCCTGCTACGGCCACATCAACGCTGCATTCTTGCCTGTGTTCATACCAGAAAAGTAACGCCTGTGATATCTCGTCTCTAACAGGAAATATCAATCAAAGATATCTTCAGTCCAGAATTCATTGGTCGTCTGCCTGTTGTTGATTATATACTACAAGGCACGACTGCCGCTGCTTACGATGATCTTAGTTGCCAGATTGATATTATGCAACTTGGACAAGCTTCGCCGGGCAAAACTGATTTGAAAGTGGATATCAGACAAGGTAAGTGTTTTTGGAGACAATCCGTTGTTGATTATACAGTACAAGGCAGGACTGCCGCTGCTTAAGATGATCTTAGTTGCTAGATTGATATCATGCACCTTGGTCAAGCTTCGCTGCGCAAAACTGATTTGAAAGTGGATATCAGACAAGGTAAGTGTTTTTGGAGACAATCTAAATTCAGCCGGAGGTTGATTTTCATGCAATGGTGCTGTCAACTGCCAAAAATTGGAACTTTTTACTCGTTCTCTCGGTATAAGGTAGCAAATAGATGCATTTCTGTAACAGTACTTTCTTTATTTGTGCAGAAGCCTGGATGATGACTGTCCCACGGAGAGAAAGAAGTTTTGAAGATGGCACCCCAAATAGGTCGTCTTTCTCGTCTGGATATGCTTCGAAAACATCACTTGTCGAACCTGTTCGCTCCAAGTCACCAGAAAAATCGCCCGTCAAACAGACGTACAAAATTGATGACCATGATTACAGGAAAGAAAAAGGGTTAAAGTATCTTCACAGGATGTGTAATGATTTGGCAGACCTGGCTGCTCCTTATTGCGCAGATTTTGCACGGTTAGTACAGCTTTCTTTCATTCGTGTCGCAACGGTTAGAGCTAGGGGAGACAATTCTTAAGTATTCTCCTTCTTAGAAACAACTTTATTTTTAGATCGATAGATTTTGGAATTGTAAATTCATCTTTGCAGAATTTTATTTTAATATGTTCTTGACCGATATTCAGACTCATCGTAGTTCATCTAATTTGTTGGGGAGATGAGATACGGTTTATCTGAGGAAACGTATGTGTCCTCCGTGCAGTAGGGTAATTCTCATGCGCTCGTCAGAGTTCCAACCCAAAAAGCTACTGCGCTTGAGCAGTAACCTACTGCGCGGGGGGACACATACGTTTCCTCGAACAAACCGTATCTCGCCTCCCCAGCAATAATGATTGAATCTGTTGTAGAAACTTGAATATAGAGCAACACAAGATTGATGCTGCAAAGATTGACTGTGACAAATATGGATGTAAAGAAGTTTGTTTNTCGCAACGGTTAGAGCTAGGGGAGACAATTCTTAAGTATTCTCCTTCTTAGAAACAACTTTATTTTTAGATCGGTAGATTTTGGAATTGTAAATTCATCTTTGCAGAATTTTATTTTAATATGTTCTTGACCGATATTCAGACTCATCGTAGTTCATCTAATTTGTTGGGGAGATGAGATACGGTTTATCTGAGGAAACGTATGTGTTCTCCGTGCAGTAGGGTAATTCTAATGCGCTCGTCAGAGTTCCAACCCAAAAAGCTACTGCGCTTGAGCAGTAACCTACTGCGCGGGGGGACACATACGTTTCCTCGAACAAACCGTATCTCGCCTCCCCAGCAATAATGATTGAATCTGTTGTAGAAACTTGAATATAGAACAACACAAGATTGATGCTGCAAAGATTGACTGTGACAAATATGGATGTAAAGAAGTTTGTTTCAAACTTTTATCTGATTGGTTGAAGACTCAACAAATCGGTGAGTTGGATTTCCTAGATTTCCTGGATAAAGCTGGATTTACACCAACGCTCTTTGATTAACATCGCCTTGGAATTTGCCAATCAAATCATTTGAAAATATATTGCCGCCAAATTTAGGACGAAGTGGAAATCCTGCTGAAACATTTCATTTCACTTCCTTTTGTTTATTTCATTACAAAGTGATTGATTGATTGATCGACTGATTGATTGATTGATTGATTGAGTCATTGTTTCCTTCATCCGTTCGCTTATTCGTTCTTTTATTCGTTCATCAATCCATATTCATTCATATATCCATTTGATATAAAAGGGAATGCAGGCACATGAAAATAGCTCAAGCCACGTGCCGTGAAATTCTAGCCAATCACATATTGGTATTCCCTGTTGACTTCGATAAGTTACCCAAATATGGTGCAACACTTGTCATGGCTTATGATCTATACATGGCTATTTTGATCGAAGGCTGATATATGCTTAGGTTCTCTTTAATATTCATAAAGTCTATTTGCATGACTAACAAACTTGTACCTTACAGTGGCCTATATCCATCTTATACTCGTTTTTACCCTTCCTCGTCTCTCTATTTATTTTTTATGCAACGTTTAGATCTTCCTTCGATTCTTTTGTAGACGACTCCGAACAGTGTAGATTTGAAGTCATCGATCTGCTTGAGCATGCTGTTTCTAAAACAGAAATGTCACACCTCATAGCCTTCCCAGGTAAAGAATTTTACCTTCATTAAAACGGTTATTTTGCATGCGGAGTGAACGAGTAGGAAACAAGCTGCCTCAATAAAATCTTACAGAGAACAAAGTTGTTGTGCGTGTTGTACGTCGATTGTATCAATAATATAAAAAAACATAAATTCATTTAAGAATTCCTGATGAAAAGTTATGCTCGAATCGTCGTTAATATCTTAGTCTTCATATGTAAACGAATTTATGTTTTTTCAAATAAAGTCTTATGTGAATCCAGCCATAATTGTAGCAGTCTCAGTATTGCAAATTGTAATTTTTTCCAACAGCAATAAAAAACTATCCATTCTGCTGGATACTTCTTCGTTCATTTTTCTAAAGTATCCCTTTCATAGAAATAGAGTCTGCTGATAAATTTGGATGACAATTTCCATATTTAGGACGAAGCTACTTTGTTTTTCCTTTGTAAGAGTTTCCTTAGTGAACTTCATAGGCGCAGTACTAGAATTTCGTAGATTCTTGGCAATCTAAGTATTTCCAAAATCAAGAAACGTTGTAGATCTTCCCCCAACGAGAAAGTTTACATTACAAAACCTTCCTCATTTTTGAGTGAATTAACTGATTTGGAGAGACTTGGAGTATACATTTAAACACACTGAGACCTTTAACGACTGGCTTCCACTCAGTTGAATTTTCTGAGCGGACTTATGCGGGTATTATGATGACATTCCAAGAGCATTATGGCATTCCAAGAAAGATAAATCAGGTTAAATACAAAAATGGTTGACTTAAATGTTTATAAATAAATTAATTTCGAAAGTTTGAACCAGGCTCATCTTAAGCGCTTAAATAAACGGTACAAGGCAATTATTGATTTCGATTTTCATTACCAATCAAAGTCATGAGATACGTTTCGACCGAGGAAACCCATGCTTCCCCCGTGCAGTAGGTTAAAGCTCATGCGCAGTAGCGTTTTGGGGTTGAAGCTCTGACGAGCGCATGCGTTTTAACCCACTGCACGGGGGGCACATAAGTTTCCTCGGACAAAGCGATCTCGTCTCCCCAACTAGGACACAAGTGCAAAGTTCTCAGGGTGCTCAAATTTATTCTGGTACTGTGTGTTGTTCGAATCTCTCCAAATCGAGGTTAGAGTTAGACATTTTACGAAGTTTTGAGTGAATGAAATCGACTTTGCCAGTAAGTATAAATGGAAATCTTCCTACTTATATTTTGCGCTCGGAATCTTTCTCCGGCCATAGACGCGAGACCGTCATGTTTTCCGAAACTCTGGTAGTTTAATACAAACCAGTTCGTAAGAAATATTCTAATCATCTCTTTCTGTTCTTATTCAGACAAAGGGACAAGTCGTTCTGGCTTTTACATGAATATTTGATTCCTGAATGGCAAACTTTGCTCAGATCATGTCAAAGATTCAAGGCTTATCTGCCAAGGCTAAAAAATCAAGGCTCAAAAGCCAAGGCTCTACGAGCGCTGCTTGAAACCCAGGAAAATTGTGAATCAGTAAGATAATTGGACTTCTATGGGCTTCTATGAGCATTTTTTTTTATCTCTATGAGCATGTACAGTAAAAACCCGTGTATAAGAACCTCACATTTTGAAATCACCCTGCTTAGGTTCTTATGCACATGATACTATTCTTGAAAACAGGATACAAGGTTCTTAAATAGGTTCTTATCAAAGAATTAATAACAGATCTTCGGA
Organism: Aurelia aurita complex sp. Pacific; assembly: GCA_004194395.1. Taxonomy (NCBI): domain Eukaryota; kingdom Metazoa; phylum Cnidaria; class Scyphozoa; order Semaeostomeae; family Ulmaridae; genus Aurelia; species Aurelia aurita complex sp. Pacific. Next base: position 82,308 of record REGL01000480.1, on the reverse strand, counting down.
AATTTAGGCCAAATATAAGAAAACAAGGTTTTCACCTACTCATTATCATGACACAATCTTCTAAAGAACAATATACACAGAAGAAAATTTTTTACAAATGCTTTGTGTATGGCTAAATTTCTCAAAACATTTTATCACATATTACCAACCAGTAGTTTACATTTAACTTTTTTTAAGCTAAGAACCTTCCTTGAATTTCAGGATAAATAGGTTCTTCTGCAATGGGGTGAAATTAGAACATTTTAGGCCTCAGGTTCTTACAAGTGGGTGGTTCTTATATGCGGGTTTTTACTGTAGTTTAGATTCCACAATTTCCTTATGTTGAAGAGTTGGATCCAACTTAAAGGATACAGATTGTTTGGGCCAGCAATGACAATATGGCATTATTCAATGACTAATCAATTTGTTTCTAGATGGTTAAGTTTAACCTAAATTCCTCGTTTGTTGATATGGGTGCTTGTGCTTGACTGTAAAAATAAGTAATTGTATTTTGGTTGTTTGTCAGCTCCGATGCGTTGAAAAGTCATTGGTAATGAAGACGAAAGTGGAAATGTTTAAACCAATTTTTATTTTTTGAATCGTATATTTATTTTTAATGCAATTTAATAAGGGGAGCTTGTGTTGAGATTTTATATGTACAGATATATACGTAGAATTTTCATACTTTTTCTGTTTCTATTTATTAATGATTGCATTTCAAGAACTGTATGCTGTAAATCCTTGAGTTAGCCCTTGCCTTCGGAAGATCTCCCCTTGAATATGCTTCCACTCCGTTCATCTTAGCCAATAGTAGCATTGTATGGTAGCAATTCCTATCATGCTTTTATATCCATTTAGATTTTAAAAGGTATGTACCGTATCACCTCACCTCGGAAGAAGTTTACTTCGAAATTTCGTTTTTTCTCCTTTCCTCTGTACCCTTGTCACTTTCAGTGATTACGAATGAATGCTTACTATTGAAAAATGTCAATGGATTCATCATATCTCGTTTTATTCAATGAACCCAATTGTTACTATTGCCCCTTTCGAGATAATTATGCAAAACTTCATACACTCATTGTTTTATTAGAAACCGCTTATAAGAAACGAAGGGCTCAGTTTTTCGAAAGCTAAGAAACAATCTTACCTGAATTGAGAAGGCTAAGAAACTTTTGTAATTTACAGTTTTAATCTTCCTATCGCACTCAATATGTTTTTACACTGTACAGTTATAGCAACTGTTTGGACATTGTTTTGAGTGCGAATTATGTTATTTACTTGTTTTGAGATCTTACCAAGTAATTTGGGAGCCCTTTAGACAAACAAAATTAACTCTACACTTCCAGCATTAAAATATAAGAAACACGTAAGAAACTTTAGGTAGCAAAATGGCCCAAAACTTTAAGAAATTGCCTACCAGCCCCGGACCTTAGTTTCTTATAAGAAAAATGAGTGTATTTGCAACAGAGGCTCAAAAGCGCTTACTCAAGGACTCATTTCAGTAGGGTATAAGTGAAACTGTGTTCTTGCTGGTTCTAGCAGAGTAGGCGGTTTTGTCGTCAAATAATTTTTCATGTCATTTGTAATATTTTGTGGTGGTTTATGTGTATATATTTGAAAACAATTTTGCAATCGCATGATCAGAATCAAGCTGGCTTGACTTCAGAATTCAAACGATCCGCGGAATATGTTTCAAAATGCCTGTGTGCAATTTTTTGCTGTGTTATTGATATACGTTTTTCATTTTTCGTTTATCATTGTATAAACTTACTAAGCAAATTTGATTCAAACATCTTGCATCATATCCAGCAGTTATTTTTTCCTGGAAAGTTATGTTCATGTAAAAAGTACGGCAAGGCAGATATCATGCAATTTTAACTGCAACGAGAACCTGCTTTCAGGGCAACTGTTACCTTTAAGAACCTTATGGCCTAAAATTTACCGAACAAAGATCTCCCAGATCTTGAAGACTTTTGTACCAAAGTAAAGCCATGGACTTTACTTTGACATGAAATTTTTCGGCAAACAGCAATAATTGGCTGGTGTTGCAGTCTTCAAGTTCCAGGCTTAAGTTTTATGCCAAAATCATCATCCTGTCTGAGAAATAATTTTCACGTGAAATGAAATGCTGTGGACTTCAAAGGCAGTTAACATCGTTAAGAAATTTTCGATCCCTCAAAAAAGGATGGGATATAAGCTTGCAATTTTCATCTGTCTTGCAAAATCCTGTAAAAAATGCCTCTTTTCCTGATCTAAAATCTTTTTCTAAAGGGTCTAGAATACACTGTTGTTTAAAAAATCTCGTACGTTCTTCGGAACAGTGATACACCCCTCGTTGGGATCCTCCTATATAAAAATAATCAGCCTGAGGTTTCTTATAAGGTGGTTTCTACTACCGTATGCGGGTTCTTACTGTATCTCGGATGTATGCTTATTAAAAGAAGTGAGACAACGATAGATTAGAAATTTCACGTCAATGTCTTTCTGCAGGGGAGTGTTCTTAATGTGTAAATGCCAGAGGGCCAAAAGTTGACCGATGATTGTTTGCATATACGATCGCAGAAAAGGGGGCATATCTCATTTTTACATGGAATCACATATGATTCTAATTTAACTCTACAGTTGAACGCAAAGAATTCTGTGAAAATGCCCCCCTCCCATCGTCATCAAATTCGCAAGTTGTGCCAAAGGGTAACATTTTGAATCTTTCATTTCTACCTGGAAGATAACCTGCGTGCAGACATTTTTGGTCGCTGGGGAGGAGGAGAAGAAGAGAAGAACTACCTCCTCCCCAGTGACAAAAACCTCATTTAATAAGTTTGTCTGTGTCAGAGAGCTATACCCCCGTCTAAGATTATTTTATTCTGCGCAGTAGTAATTTCAGGGTCATCGTCCTTGATCACCCTATGCCTATGCCCCCAAGATTTGCCCACTCCATTCAACAGTGATTTACAAAAGGGGGGCACGCAACGTCAAAAGTAACCTCTGTAAATGTTTGCTTTTGTTCTGGTTTCTCAGCTGACCTTCGTCAGGAAGATTACAGTACACAATGAGATTCAGGTTTATTTGAATAAAAGAATGCGAAATCGTATAATTCGTTTGATCACAAACCTTTGATCACAAAATCTCAAGCTGATCACAAGACAACTTTCGTTCTTGGAAGGGGAAGTCCCGTTTTGATGCATTGGCGACTATACATTGCGGACTCGGAAACCTAGGAATTTAGAAACTATCTAAAGCCTGTTTCCATCAAATCGCAAAGTGTCGCAAGTGTCGCATGTGTCGCAGAATTTTGGTTCTGCAACACATTGCGACGAATGGAAACTGCTGTACTAAAATGCTGCGACACTCTGCGACACTCTGCGATCGGTGTCGCAGAGATAGAAAATTTTCTATCTCTGCGACACTTTGCAACACTCTGCGATCAATGGAAACACCTGTCCTAAAGTTCTGCGACCAATTGCGATCCCAGAACAAAAGAGTCACGTGATGCTGATCTGTTTCCAAAATTCCCGCCTTATTGTCTTTGAAACATGGCATCGAAATTCTGCAACACTCTGCGACCAATGGAAACGTCCTGTCGCAGAGAGTCGCAGAGTTCAGCAAACCAAAATTCTGCGACACTCTGCGACACTTGCAACACTTTGCAATTTAATGGAAACCAGGCTTAAGATAGCAACCATGTGAGTAGACCCTCGTCCTGCGATCATTCCAGGATATTCGGAAAATTTACCGTCAGCGTTGTGTGACATTGATGGACCGTAACAATGGTGGTAAATTCTCGTAGGTCCACATCAGCTCTATGCTGACTACTCTTGACCTGCTATACAAAATAGAT
>REGL01000480.1:29384-77093 GCA_004194395.1 Aurelia aurita complex sp. Pacific | reverse complement strand
GGCCAAGCTCCTTGAAACTCTGCTTTGAGCTTCGAGTTTCCGTTGGTCAACATCAATCAATCGAATTTGCAGAGATTCTAATGGCGTTGTATTTTGTTGTATACTTTGTACATGGCTGTGTATAGCAGCCTCGTTCCCAAGGGCGTTCAAAAGTGAAAAAAGTCAGTCCAAAAATATTGCCGTAATATTATGAGTCCCAGTAAGAGCGGTCTCGGTCTGGTGTAATAGTCTCGTTTTGAATAGCGATTACTGGGACTCATCGTAATCAGTCTAGACGAAACCATGATCGGGAGAGATGATGCAGGGTCTTAGTAGAAAACATACATGTCATCTTCCCCCTTTTTTTATTTTCTTTGCACTGATACTTGAATGCACAGATATTGATTTCAATCAAGATGCAAGACTTTTGAATATTTTCGGCCCTAGGTAAGATATTAGCATTTTTGTCCTGCAATACCTTTGCGAAATGGAATATCCAATTTGAACTTGGGCCTTCATGTTGTTCGGCCCTAGATGACTGGACGGAATATCTTAGCACTGTAAGCTGGGGCAGTTCCTTTGAAATATTTCATTATTTTGACACAGATACATTTATCTATACTGTTCTTTGTGTGGGAGCCTTTCTTATGTTAATCAATTTATTCCACCGGTTCTACTCTTTGTTTGATGTCCTCTGTGTTGTTCCTCCATTCCATTTGGGTCTGTAGTTTGACTATTTAACTTCCCAAACATTACATCATCGTTCTCTTTTGAGCGCAGCATCTACAAGGTGGAAATGCAAGATATGGCCGTTGTTTTTCTGCTTACGGTGAGTTATCATTCGTTTTTCAGATTTAATGATTTGATTACTAGCAACGATAACATGATTTTTCTATCATATTTGTGTTTTGGGACCGCCATATTGCATGTTGGTATTTGAAACAAAACAAACAGTTATAAAACGGTCACCAAATCTTGCATATCCGTTTTCGGTTTTCGTGTGGTCACTGGATGGAATCGTCTGCAAAAGGAAAAGTTCACTTTGAGGTTGGCAAAAAACTCCACAAATTGAACTGTAAATGCTAAAAAACTTGACTATTGTCAAGGCAAATATTTTTGGTTGGATTCCAACTTTCTGTCAAGCAAGTCGTTTGTTATGATTATGAAATCCGGAATTGGGACAGAATTCATTTAAATCATATTGTTTAAAACGGGGTATGACATCATCATCAGGTTGCAGGTTATCTGAAACTTTGGAGCCCAGGGGGGGGTACTTGACTTTCAATTGTACGGGTGGGGGTGCACTCCAAGAAAAAAATTTTCACCTGGCTTTAGAAATTTACCCTCGAAATGAAAGTCGGCTTTAGAAAAAATCGGCGAAAAGCATACCCCAAATCGTAAATATCGGTGACAAACATACCCCTAAACGTAAAACTTCGTCGAAAAACAATGAAATAAACGGCCTTAGAAAAAGAGGCGAAGACGATACTCCGGAAAGGAGTGCACATGGCGTCAGCAAAATATACTAAGTATCCCCCCCCCCCCGGGCTTTGGAGGTGAGTTGGAGGCAAATAGTTTATGAAAAGTGGATACAGCTGCACCCCACTATCTCTGATTGACAATTGAAATGAAAACATTCCTTAGATGAGCCTGAGAGAGAAAGAAAATTTCTCTGCCTCTGCCTCTGCCTCGCTCATACAAACTTTGGAAAGTAGACTTGGGTCTAGCGCAGCGAGGACACCCAACCCATACACATATGGAGAAGTAAGTCCGGTATGTCTGGTTCAGTACATTGACGAAAGTGACATTCTAGGTCCAAAATAAACTGAAATTATGACATTTTTTGGCATCATGTATAATGAAAGTAATTTCTTGATTTTTTAGAGGCAATCCCAATTCCCAACCTCAATGAAAGGGATTGTAGCTCTATAAATGTTCAATTGACTCTGAATGTTACGATTCTCGTGGTAAATTTTGCCCGGTTTATGGGGTCATATTTTAAGATTTTGCCCTGGTTATGGGTCCTAACTCTGAATTCTCAAAGGCACACATATACCAAACCCCCTATAGGATTTGCCCCCCCTCGTTCGGCATATTTTATGTTCGTTTACAAGTTTCTAAGTATAAAATGAGCTAATATTTTTGGGTTGCAGTGAAGTGAGGGGCCATTTTTGAGTTGGGTTTCACGACCACGCCCTGTAGATCGTTGGAAAACGCCCCAATTTTGGAGAATTTGCCCTTTAAAGGAGCAAAGGAGCACAACTGATTTGTTTCTTTCCCTGAAAATTTTCAAAATAGGACTTAAATGTCCCAAGGATATAGATTATTTTTCAATTGCCTAATATCAAAAGTGATAGCTTCATCAATTCTTGTAACTTTCTCAAATATGGATAAGATTGAATCTTCGTCTCCATGAAATTGGCTCTCGCAGCCTTTTTCACCGACAAAAATGAACAACTGTCTGCAAATTATTGGGGGGGGGGGCTGAAACCTCCAAACCCCCCTCGCTCCCATCGGGCCTGCCTTGGCCTGGAGTGCGATGGAAGTATGAGTTCTTTTTACAACAGCTCCTTAGATACCAATTTTTTAGTTTGCAGTATGCTCTTCAACTTTGCTTTGCCAAGCAGCATCCGTCGTTGTAGTGCAAATAGGAAATGGAGTTAATGAAAGCAAAGCAATGCTGATGATTTGCCCACAATGCGTACCTGGATTTGAATCATCAAATTCATGCCGATTTGCAATCAAGAAAGGTTTGCACCAAACAATTGGCCAAGAGAAAGCTAACAAATTATTAAAGAATCATACTGCTCGATTTTCAATTTGTACATCATGTGTATTGGGAAGATTCTCTGACGGCTATGGATTTGCCAAGAGATGCAAACCCTGCACTCGTTGTAACGCTGGCAAATATCCGGTGGTGGTGCCATGCACTTTGAAAACAGACACACAGTGCTCTGAGCGATCTGTCAATTCAACGAGAACAACGGAAATCCCTCGTGGTAAGATGATTTAATGAGTCTTTAAGCATGGATATGTATCAGAACTCTTTGTAACCAACTAAGGTAACCTGCGTTTTACCAACCTGCAAACCTGCGTTTTACACTTTCATGTTCCCACTTTCGACAGGCCTCGATAAATCATACACTGGACCAATTTTATATGTTTTTGATTGAATCTTTTGTCAACACCCAATATTATTCTTGGTCATTTTTTGTCGATTTTTCGGATGCCTAACTATTGGTATATTTACGATTTCTCGAATTTCATGGCCTGCGGACTGTCCAAAAAGATCGCAAAATTTATCAAATTGTCTAAAGACTAGACTTGACAGAATAAAGGAAGTGCTAGAAAGGGAATTTGGAATGGGTTATGTCCCACGAGCGGTAGTTCCATAATTGCACAACAGTAGTTAGTATCATTTTTATCAATACAAAAACTTTCAGTTTTTTACCATTTCCTTGAAAGGATACTTTGATACTTGCTAACTACTGTACTTTGTGCATGTAGGGAATTAAAAAATATTTTCAAACAAGCGTGTAGATTTAGGACTCTTTGATGCGAAGACCTACGACCTAATTCCTTACAGGCATAAACTACGGTAGCTAGCAAGTATCATTCTTATAATTTATATAGATCTGGCAGTCTTTCTTATCCACTTTTGAATAAATAAATGACATTACCAGTCTCAGAGTTTAATGTTTGTGTGTTTCAGCTTGTTCAAAGTCTTTCTACACAGTCGCTGTGATTATTTTTACCTGAATTTCTTTTAATCAAATATGCTTGTTTGGCTATAATTCGTAGACAAGCGTTAGAAATAGTTGTAGCAATTTTTCGTATCCACTGTTAAAGGTAATGTCTCCATGTAAGTACAGCGACTTTGCTATTTTCACGTAATACTTCATGTGATCACTTTTTCATAGATTTGAAAAGATGGCCAGCTTTAATATAAGCAACTGATGACTGACTTGTGGCTGAGATTCGAGAGCTGAACCGCAAGTCTCACAGCAAGCAGTCTCGTTGTGAAATTTGAATTCTAGTTTTGCATGTGTTCAGTTAAAGGGAATCGACATAGTTAAAAGCTGGCCCGGGCCAGAATATAATCTATTGTACTCGACCACTTTGACGCATCTGGTTTCATTGTGTAGGTAAAGAAACAATGGGTTTGTGGGCGTTTCTTTAGCCTAGTTATAGCTGCTACGAGATATAGCTATGTCTATTCCCTTTAAATTCTACCAATCACAATGCGCTTCTCGGGCTCTTCGTCAGCATCGTGTCAGCACATTTTGACAAGAGTGTATACGCTGCTGTACTTACGCGAACACATTACCTTTAAGTGAATTATGAGTTTTTAGACTGAAGTCTTATTTTCACATCTTCTGTCTTTCAAAAATCGTCAGTCTTCGTGATTATTTTCGCCAGAATTGTTTTCAGATATTATTCTGTTGTGGCTATAACTTTGAAACAAGCGCCAAAATTAGTTCTAGCTAGTTTGCATCCACTTTCAACGAAATTAATGAGTTTGCCAATCTCACACTTTTATGTTTTTATTTTTTAGTAAGTCTCAAGTCTTCGTACACAGTCCCTGTGATCATCGTATCTGTAGCTGTCTTGTTTATGGTATCAGCATTTCTTTTGCGGAAAAATTGGAGCAGAAGAGTGAACAATCGACATTTTACCGACTATCTTGTTCGTGAGTAGTCTCTTTGAATGTCTGAGCTTTGGGATGAGTGGCCGAGTGGCTTAGACAGTTCCCGATAGGTAACTGATTACTGAAGTTGAGCTTGGTCAAGTGGGGTAAAATTTGGATGAGGATCAGACAGCTCATTTCCCCATCCTTTGGACAGGGCCTTAAACAAGGGGTACCATGCCTAGATGCGGCATTCACGTCTCATAGTAGGCCTAAATTAGCTGTAATATGCCAGTAGCGGAAAAAATCTTTGCCGTCCGGTGAAGCAACGCCATTTTGAAATTCTTACTTCAATTATTTTATCAACAATTTTGTTATATGAATTGCAATATTGTGTACAGTGTAGAGATTATAATCCACTAGGAACTGGAGTTGATCTTGATAGATTCCCTGGATCACACAACCGTAAGTGGAAAGGGCATAATCCAAATATTGCTTTCCTCTGTTCTTGTTTCCTTCTGTTATTCCATCCTTGCCTCTATTTTCGATCTTTGTTTTCTCTGTAATCCTTTATTCATTCCACCTTTCGTTCATCTTCTTCTTTTCTTTTTCTTTGAAGAAACAAGAACTTCTGTCTATCCTTAGTCGTTTCTGCTCTTTTCCCTCCTTCTAACCCGCTTTATTTCTTTCCTCCACGCCTTTCCTCCACTTTCTTTCCTTGGATCTTCCATCCAAGCAAACAAGCTTTGTACGAAGGAGATGCACAGCTTCGTGCACTTTTTCTACCTCTGTAATATGCATGGCTATTTTTCAGCATACTTAAAATGAAGTAATCATGATTACAATGATGATTTGTATGACTTCACCAACCTCGTTCCCAAGGCTGGTCTTCCTAATATGACAAAAGACCCCAGGAAAGAGGTTATGACTTGACAAAAACAAAGAGATATATTTCATTCTTTGAAAAAGCTGTAAATTTCAGCCAAGACTTGTTGCTTTAATTTTAGGAGTACCAAAATCAGGAGACAACTTTTACCACATATTGATCCATTATACTAAAAATGTTGGTGTAAAATTCTATAAGCATTTTGCTGTGAATTGAATGGTCTGAAAGGAACTTATGGTACTTTGCTATATATCTGCCGTGGAATTTTTTTGATATCTTGATTTTTTTCAAAATAGCATTAATTCAATTATTTTTCAAAAAAATCATGGTAAATTTTGAAAAAATTATATCATCATAAATCCTAAAACAATGGTACCGGGTGAGTCAGAAAAAAGAATCCCCGTTTTAAAGGTCACGGCTCCCTGGATATCAAAACAATGATATCGGCAAATATATAGTCTTATGGTAGAAATGTTCAAATCTACTGTAAAATTGCCTGACTGAAATCGGCTACTCCATTCCGAAATTATTAGGGATTTTCTCCAGAAAGCCCCTTAAAACAAACTTCAAAACGTGCCCAAAATCATGAACAGATTTCCCTAACATTTCTGCCTTACAATGCCTTACAGCAATGACTTGCGAACACTTTAGCACGTGCTATCCTCTTGGGAGGATGAACGAGTCCTCCTCCTGGTATCGATGACCTATTCAGGGGGATTCCATTCTCCAAAGAGGACAAAATACATGAATTTATGTGAATGTCATCAATTTTAGGAAGGAAAATGTGCTCATTGTTTTCATTCATTTTTGCAGGTTTTTTGATAGGGCTTCTGCAGAAAATCACCCATATCCACGGGAAGGAATGGCCGATTAAGGCCCGGTAAATTACTGAACCTAATTGAACAAATTGGCAATAAAACAAGACATTTTTCAATATTATTGCTTTGATATTCATGGAGCAGTGGCCTTCCAAGCGGGGATCCTTTTTTCTGACTCACCTGGTAGAAAGATGGTATAACCGTCAATATAACCATAGTTTATGAAGATTTATAATATGGTGGCAAGCAGAAATCTGTAGCTTTTCTGCTTTAGGATTTAGAAATTTTATAAGGTCATATCCTCAAATTTAATAAATGCCGCCATTTTGAAAATATTCATGATATCAACGAATTTCCACGGCAGATCTACAGCAGAAAGCCTTAAATTCCTTCCAAGACATTCATTTCAAAGAAAACTGTAATAGAAGTTACACCGGCCTTTTTAAAGATTTGAGCCCTATGTTTTATGTTACACTCAGCCGTAAACATTTTATATATTTACTCATGTTTCCTGCATTACCCTTCTCTAGCTGTCCCTATGGTTGATGTTGGAGAGATAGATCTTCAGTGCCGTGAAAAATATCTCGTTGACACGTATGGAAGCCTGACACAGGAGTCAAACCATCAACATCCTGGCCTGGATAAAAAGATATTGAGTAATCATTTGTCTGTTTCACCATTAAACTCTGTCGATTCTGGTTACAGTGGAACAATCACTAATGCGCACAAAGTAAGGAGCCGTACTAGACTTAATACATGTTGCCGTTTTGCTTTTTAATCAAACTGATTCCTCTAAAAGTGCGACTCATCTCCCTATGCAAAAACGGATTAGTCTCGTACTAATTCAATAGGCCTCAATATGGTCTAAACTTTTGGGCCTAAAAATCACCTTAGATTATTCATCTGACAACCACCAAGCGCCACAAAGCAGTTTTCCAGAACTGCTGTACCATTAAACAAGAGATATCAGTACTTAGATAAATGCTTCTTCGAGCCTTATTCTGTGAGATGAGCCGAAGTTGAGGGTACTTGTGAAGTGAGACTATAATAATAATAATAATAATAATAATAATAATAATAATCCATTTCTTTAAAGTTGGTAGAATACGTCTATAGTGCACATCAAAAGATGTGCACTAATTAATACCAACTATCTACATAAATATACAAAAGCAACTTAATTACAATTCAACTCTTTACATATCTATTTACAAACTCTGCAGGTACATGTATTTAAATTCCATTCTCTGATTTTTCGTTTGAAAGAGAGTACACTGTCACAGCTCTTTACCACATCAGGTATGCTATTCCAAAGGTAGCTGCCTCTGTATGTTATAGAATTTGCCCCATAAGTTATCGTTTGGAATCTTGGTATCTGCAGGAGATCCTTTTTGCGAAGGTTGTAATTCGTTTGCTTCCTCTCAAATAATTCCCACATAAATGCAGGGTTTATTTGATGGAGGGACTTGAGACTAGAACGTTGATAGAAAGTTGCCTCATTCCCGAGGCCAGACTCATTTCAGAATGAGGCCAAATTGTAGCCAAACTTGAAAGAAAACAGTAACTTTGTTCTTACCAATGGACTAGAAAAGTCCTAAACCATGGCCTTTAAATCGTCCATTAAAATCGTCCATTATCGTCAAAATAACGGATGATCAACCTGGTTCCAAGGGCCAGCTTCCTACGTCGATGACATAGGAAGACAATGGTGGGCCTGGGAACGAGGTTGACGGGTGATCTGGCATCACATACAATATTCCTACAGTCCAATTAGATTGGCCTCACAAGCAGTAATCTTTAGACCTACCGGGTGACCCAGAAAAAAGTGACCCAACGCAATCTGTTACAGAAAACTAAGTAAGTACCCAATTGAAATGCTTCAAATGTTGTTCTGTCGCTAAAAGACTAGCTTATGCTATGAGTATTGTTCAAAATTTTTTTCGGCACGGTAAATTTCCAGAATTAAGGATTTCGAGGAAAAGAGCATGCCTGAAATCCTCAAGAAGTCGTCAAAAACAGGGGATCGATCTACAGCCATTTCAAATCTTCAAAACAACGAGGATCGTGTTTCATTTCAACCTGGGAATAGGTAAGCCAGTCGGAAGCCTTCAGAAAAAGTTTTTAGTCCCTTGGTACTTAAAAATATTCTCAGGCAGAATGAAACACGCTCCTCGTTGTTTTGAAGATCTGCAATGCCTTCAAATCGATCGCCTGTTTTTTATGACTTTTTGAGAATTTCAAGCCTGCCCTTTTCCTCAAAATCCTTAATTCGGGAACTTTCCGGGGCCCAAAAAAATTGCGAAAAATACTCATAATGTAGGCTAGTCTTTAAGGGACAGAACAATGTTTGAAATATTTCAATCTGCCACTTAATATTTTTTCTATGACAGATTGCGCTGGGTCACTTTTTTCTGGGTCACCCGGTATATGTTACCGACAATGCATGTAGTGCTCTGAAAAGGATGAACCAACTAGATTTGACTCCATTATTGAAAAATGTTTGACATTTTCACAGGATTTCCACAGGAAATTTTATGTCATTTCAAGATGCCAATTTTAAGCCAAAATTTTAGCTCGTTGCCAAACCATAACTTTTGCAGCAATACGGTTTGAAATTAGGCCAGATTTACGAAATTAGGCCTCTAAGAGGGCCAGATGGCAATCCTGATTCGTCAGTGGCTTGTTGTTGTTTGTTGGTAGCCCCCTTGTTGAATCGACGCCTGCTGGATAGTGAATATTTCTTATGATGCATCTTTACCAATATATCTCCCTGATCTTTACAGGGATGTTTAGTGTTGAACAGAAACATGCTTTTCGCGTCTGTTCTCTCGTTTAAACAAATAATTCTCTGCACTAGCATCCATAACTGTTGTGCACATTCGGAAATTCCTCAGATCTGTATAGATTATTATAGGCAGTTTATTATTATTATATCTGTATAGACAGTTAGTCACACTCTGATGATAACGTAAGTTTGAAAGGCCTCAGTGTGCTGAAAAAATCTGTCTGTTTTTTGCGTCCGTTTTTCCCCTATAGTACCTATGATTTTATAACGATATCATTCTTGCAAAGTTTTTCGTTGAATAGTTAAAAGGTTTATTATTTTATTACACTCAGTACACTTAAAGCGGTTTACCTGCAAGTTACCCAGTGTTTTTAGTTTGTAAGCCATTAGTTAACTTAGTTGTTTACCTTTATGCTAGCTTTGATTGAATGTTCTTTCGTAACAGCAAAGACGTCCAACACTAGCCAATTTCATTGAGCGAATGGGGATGGAATCTTGTGGAGCTACAAGCTGCAATGATGAATACTTTGTTGGAAGATCATGTTCAGATTCCTCCCGTGAAACAGGATATTACTCAGGAAGATCTGGGTATGAGATATTTCATGCTTTTATTTCATTACATTTGTAGGCAGAAACACGGCAACACGACGAGAAAAAACAACAGCAAATGTGTGTGAATTTATTTTTTACGAATATTTTGTTCTTCCATGCAGGACTTCTTAAAGGCTGTAATGTCAAATATATTCACACACATTTACTATTGTTTTTTTGGGCGAATTGGAGTGTTTCTGCCTACACATTTGTTAGACATATTCGTCAGCGCAAGCATCTTTGGATCCAACGATCCACGCCGGTATCATGACATTTCCTTTTCCGAATTATTTTATTTCACTCTACGTTCTTTGCTTAGTGTAAAAATATCAGCGCATTTGCTTTTAGATATCGCCTTGAAAACACGGACGGCTGCAAAAATTTGTTAAAAACTTTAAATGTTTCTTTAACGATACGGTGGCGAAAGTTAAGGACAATCCACAATAATCATGAGAAAATGTCATGAAAAATTGGGAAGATTTGCGCTTTCTTGCATACTTGAGTATAATAATTGTCACTGTCAGTTTTAGACGGATTTCCATAGCTTATGATTACTTTTTCAATGAAAATGAATGTCCAAAAATCATATGAACTGCAGTAAGCCCCGCATTTAAGAAACCACCTGAAAGCTTTTAGGCTAGTGAAAAATAATTAGCCCCCTTACTTATAAGAACATTTTTAGGCTCATACCCAATTTAATGAAGTTTCTTGCATTTTGATCAACAAGTCCTGGTCACGGGGGGGGGGGGGGTTCTTGGCCAAAATTTTGGATAGGGGTCTGCCGCGAGCATATTCAAAGTGGTACCGTTGGCTAGACCAACTTTTACTTTTTTTTTTTTTTTTTTTTTTTACGAAAATTTTACCAACTTTTACCAACTTTTACGAAAATGGTACCCTTGGCTAGACCAATTTAACCATTGTCTGGACCAATTTTTACGAAAATGATACCCTTGGCTAGACCAATTTTGGCCATTTTCTGGGCAAATATTGTCAAATTGGTACCAAATATGATATTCATGACCGTTCGCTTGACCAATATTGTCAAAAATGATACCCTTGGCTAGACCGTTGTAGGCCGACATTGCAAAAAAGTTTACCCTTGGCTAGACAAGAAGTCCGAAAAAGTATACCCTTGCTCGCGGCACATCCCTAGTTACCTTTACTATGGGAGAACCCCCCCCCCCGTGGTCCTGGTCTGACAGTCTGAGGAATATTCCACTGCATGCAGGGAATTGCTTCATACGAAATTGCTACAAATATGTCTTTGATTTAACACACTTTTTGCCTTAATTGTAATTGTTGTTCTTAAAGGGGCTCCGTCGCCAAACAATAAACAAATCCGTAAACTCGCACGTGTCACCAATTTTCTATTGTTTATCCATTTTTCTGCAATTTGTTTGGTGGCTTCACCCAAGCCAACAAAAATTGACCGTTAAAAATTCACTTATATCCGAGCACCCGTAGAAGATATGAATGATACAGGCTGATTTTTGGGAGTAAGATCAACAAAATTACTTGTTGGAAATCCATTTATATCGCAGCAATCTCAAAACATTTGGAGGTTTAATCCGTATCAGAAGAAAGTGCAAAGGCTAGTTTCCAAGATGAGACATTTATTTTGAAATTTCGTTGAATAGTCGCAATGAATTAGCTCATTACAAACAACTAAATGAAAAATTTCCCCGACAGTTTCTTATCCAGCCCCTTTAACCTGCAGTTTATTTCATTTGGGTGTTTAATGTAGCCTTTTTCTATACAACAGCGTGGCTTCTAACGATGACATCAGCAGTTATAGCGCTGACGAGCTGCACACTTCTGTGATGTTTGGGTATGATGGTGGCTCATTTCATGTGCCAAACACATCTGTTCGGGTCCTCGTCCCAGAGGGTGCTGTTCTGGACGGACAGAGGAAAGAAGTCAGTGTAACAGTTCATTTAAGTAGACCAAACGACTGGAAAGAGCTGAGACACAATGGACAGACAATTGATCTTCCGCAGGTTCAGCTAGGCCCAACCGGATCACAGTTCTTGAAGCCTATTGAAGTTGTTATTGAGAATTCACGTAATGATGTTCCAGAAGATATAGAGTATGAGTTTGCTGATGGTGATACCTTTGAGACGGCAGTGTGGAAGAAAGCAATTAGAGAGAATAGCAGAGAGAAAGCTCAATCTTCAGCGATGTTAAAAGAGCCACATGTTAGTTACTATGTTGGGAAGAGAAACACTCATGCGTTTTATATGCATTTCACCTTCGGGCGAAAAAAGAGGCTACGCAACAAGTCAAAATGGTTGGCAGTAACAGCTGTTATAAAAGGAAATACACTTGGTGTGATATTCTATGAGCCAACTAATGAAGGCTCAGTGGTAAGTGATTCACCTTTGTGAAATGTAGTTAATTTTCATCTACTTTCTTCGAAATTATATCAAATGCTTGCAGTTGAACCTCGATAATTAGAACTTAGACACTCGCTGGTTTGACTGAACTATAACGAGAGCTTCAGTGTCTCAAAACTAGCTATCTCCAAAATGTCGCTTAAGGATTTAGCATGGTGGAGCTATCAGTCTTTTCAGACAGCAAGAAAACGAAATAGTTTTGAATATATGTTGAATACATTTTGATTATTTTGAATAGTTAGTTCTCTGTTGGCTATCAAATTTACTAAGTATTGTAGGGCACATCAGGTATCTAAACAACGGTTTCCAGAATGTTTATCAAGCTGACAATTTATTGGGGTACGAGTTCCAAGTTCTGTTGCAAAACATAAACATTAAATTTAACCGTCATTTAGATTTTTTCCGCGTTATTTGTTAGCTTCTGCAGAGGAGAATGGCAAATTCGATCGAAGTTGTCCAGTTCCAGAAAGAAATCAATGTAAAGAAATGTGATGGTAATATCCAGATTGTTATGAAGAATCTAAAAGGAAACTGGATGGTAGCGCAGGGTGCGGAGACACAGGTGCCACTCTTTTTTAGCTCATCATTTCAACATTTCTATTAGTTTCTGTTTTCAGATGGAATATTTTGGCTAGTTTGCTTTTTAGGGGACACACTTTTGAAAGTTCCTTGTCTTTTATTTTCTACCAATTTTGGATGAAAAATGCATCCATAGTTAGATCGAAGTATAATTACTGAAGCAGCGGGAGTTTGGGGGCGGCAGGCCCGAAATGATCAGCTAAAAGAATATATCGGTTCCTGCAGCAGATTTAGATCATGTTGAAAATATTTCGACGTCCTCCAATCAGTGGACTTGCTCTAAGTCTCGATAAAGAGCGAGACTTGGAGCAAGTCCATCCAATCAGTGGAACCATGATAGAATTTTTGCATTATCCCATCAGATGATAGAATCTCTATTGCTATGGTTTAATAAGCCAATCAGCAATCAGTTCTAACAATATAATTCAATTCAAACTCTAGTTTCCTTGGAAGAAAAGTCCATTAAACTGCAGTTGACCCAACATTTTTATCAGCTCTGGTTTTACACTGCCATCAAGGGTATTTCAAAAAGCTGTTATGAAAGTCCTGTCCTGCTACGGCCACATCAACGCTGCATTCTTGCCTGTGTTCATACCAGAAAAGTAACGCCCATGATATCTCATCTCTAACAGGAAATATCAATCAAAGATATCTTCAGCCCAGAATTTATTGGTCATCTGCCTGTTGTTGATTATATACTACAAGGCACGACTGCTGCTGCTTACGATGATCTTAGTTGCCAGATTGATATCATGCAACTTGGACAAGCTTCACCGGGCAAAACTGATTTGAAAGTGGATATCAGACAAGGTAAGTGTTTTTGGAGACAATCTAAATTCGGCTCTTGGTTGATTTTCATGCAATGGTGCTGTCAACTGCCAAAAAAGGGGAACTTTTTTCTCGCTCTCCCGGTATAAGGTAGCAAGTCTATGCAGTTCTTTAACAGTATTCTCTTTATTTGTGCAGAAACCTGGATGACGACTGTACCAAGGAGAGAAACAAGTTTTGAAGGTGGCAAGACAAATAGGTCGTCTTTCTCGTCTGGATATGCTTCGAAAACATCACTTATGGAACCTGTTCGCTCCAAGTCACCAGAAAAATCGCCCGTCAAACAGACTTACAAACTTGATGACCATGATTACAGGAAAGAAAAAGGGTTAAAGTATCTTCACAGGATGTGTAATGATTTGGCAGACCTGGCTGCTCCTTATTGCGCAGATTTTGCACGGTTAGTACAGCTTTCTTTCATTTATTTCGCAACGGTTAGAGCTAGGGGAGACAATTCTTAAGTATTCTCGTTCTTAGAGACAACTTTACTTTTAGATCGGTAGATTTCGGAATTGTAAATTCATCTTTGCAGAATTTTATTTTAATGTGTTCTTGACCGATTTTTAGACTCATCGTAGTTCATCTAATTTGTTGGGGAGATGAGATACGGTTTGTCTGAGGTTAATGCTTTTGCGCTTGTTAGAGTTCCAACCCAAAACGCTACTACACATGAGCATTAACCTTCTGCACGGGGGGACACATACGTTTCCTCGAACAAACCGTATCTCGCCTCCCCAACAACAATGGTTGATTCTGTTATAGAAACTTGAATATAGAACAACACAAGATTGATGCTGCAAAGATTGACTGTGACAAATATGGATGTAAAGAAGTTTGTTTCAAACTTTTATCTGATTGGTTGAAGACTCAACAAATCGGTGAGTTGGATTTCCTAGATTTCCTGGATAAAGCTGGATTTCAACCAACGCTCTTTGATTAACATCGCCTTGGAATTTGCCAATCAAATCATTTGAAAATATATTGCGCGCCAAATTTAGCACGAAGTGGAAATCCTGTTGAAACATTTCATTGCACTTGCTTTTGTTTATTTCATTACAAATTGATTGATTGATTGATTGATTGATTGACTGATTGATTAATTGATTAATTGATTAATTGATTAATTGATTGATTGATTCCTTCATCCATTCTCTTATTCGTTCTTTTATTCGTTCATCAATCCATATTCATTCATATATCCATTTGATATAAAAGGGAATGCAAGCACATGAAAATAGCTCAAGCCACGTGCCGTGAAATTCTAGCCAATCACATATCGGTATTCCCTGTTGACTTCGATAAGTTACCCAAATATGGTGCAACACGTGTCATGGCTTATGGTCTATACATGGCTCTTTTGATCGAAGGCTGATATATGCTTAGATTCTCTTTAATATTCATAAAGTTTATTTGCATGACTAACGAACTTGTATCTTACAGTGGCCTATATCCATCTTATACTCATTTTTACCCTTCCTCGTCTCTCTATTTATTTTGTATGCAACGTTTATATCTTGCTTCCATCCTTTTGTAGATGACTCCGAAGAGTGTAGATTTGAAGTCATCGATCTGCTTGAGCATGCTGTTTCTAAAACGGAGATGTCANATAAGTTACCCAAATATGGTGCAACACGTGTCATGGCTTATGGTCTATACATGGCTCTTTTGATCGAAGGCTGATATATGCTTAGATTCTCTTTAATATTCATAAAGTTTATTTGCATGACTAACGAACTTGTATCTTACAGTGGCCTATATCCATCTTATACTCATTTTTACCCTTCCTCGTCTCTCTATTTATTTTGTATGCAACGTTTATATCTTGCTTCCATCCTTTTGTAGATGACTCCGAAGAGTGTAGATTTGAAGTCATCGATCTGCTTGAGCATGCTGTTTCTAAAACGGAGATGTCACACCTCATAACCTTCCCAGGTAAAAAATTTTACCTTCATTAAAAGAGTTATTTTGCATGCAGAGTGAGCAAGTAGGAGACAAGATGCCCAAATAGAATCTTATTTGAGTTGAGCCATAAGTGTAGCAATCTCAGTATTGCAAATGTTTGTTTCATCCAGTAGCTGTAGAAAGCTATCCATTCTGCTGGATAATGCTAAAGAAATATACTCTGTGGATAAGATTTGCGTTAATTTTGATGACAATTTTCATATTTAAGATGAAGCTACTTTGTTTATCCTTAGTGAACTTCATAGGCGTAGTACTAGAATTCCGTAGATTCTTGGCAATCAAAGTATTTCCAAAATCAAGAAGCGTTGTAGATCTTCCCCCAGCCGGAAAGTTTACATTACAAAGCCTTCCTCACTTTTGAGTGAATTAACTTGATGTAGAGAGACTTGGACCGCAGAAAATACTGGTATAAATTTGAACACACTGATACCTTAAAGACTGACTTCCACTGAGTTTGAATTTCCTGAGCGGACTGGCAATCCATCAACATTCCATTTTATTGAGCGACAAATTCAGATATTATGATGATATTCCCAACGATTACGACATTCCAAGAAAGATAAATCATGTTTAATATAAACATGGTTGACTTACATGTTAGTTACTTAATTTTCGAACGTTTTGCACCAAACTTGGTTCATCTTGAACGAATAAATAAACGGTACAAGGAAACGTTATACCCAAAGTTAAACAATTGATAACTTAGATTTCGGTTACCACTCAAAGTCACACTTTAAGGAGGACACAAGTCCAAAGGTCTTCAAATCTATTCTAGCATTTGTTTGTCGTTCAAATCTCTCTACATCAAGGTTACAGTTATACATTTTACGAAGTTTTGAGTGATTGAAATGGACTTTACCATTAAGTATAAATGGAAATCTTCCTAATTATACTTTTCGCTCGGAATCTTTCTCCGGCCATAGCCGCGAGACCGTCGTGTTTTCCGAAACTCTGGTAGTTTATTACAAACCAGTTCGTAAGAAATATTCTGATCATCTCTTTCAGACAGAGGGACGAGTTGTTCTGGCTTTTACTTGGATATTTGAGCCCTGAATTGCAAACTCTGCTGAGATCATGTCAAAGACTCGAAGCTTATCTGTAAAGAAAAATGCCAAAGTCAAGGGTCAAAAGCCAAGGCTCAAACGGGCAAGGGGCAGATGAAATCCTACTTGAAGCCCAAGATAACTGTGAATCAGGAATACAGCTGGACTTCTGTGAGCATTTTTTTTATCTCTATGAATATGTAGTTTAGATTCCACAATTTCCTTATGTTGAAAAGTTGGATCCAAAGTAAAGGATACAGATTTTTTGGCCAGCAATGAGAATATGACATTATTCAATGGCTAACCAATTTGTTTCTAGGTGGTTAAGTTGAACCTATATTCCTCGTTTGTTGATATTGGTGCTTGACCGTTGAAATATTAATTTTGTAAATATTACTCATTTACACATTGTGTAAGGTAGAACTCACCTAAGACCATTGTTTTGTAAAAGTAATTGCATTTTGGTTACTTTAAGGGAAGAAACTTTCACGGGAAGAAGCTTTCACGTGTTTCGCGTTTTTGGCCGAAACTCGGGAAAGTTTATTCCGCGAAATTTCCTAAAATATGAAATCCGCGAAAGTTTATTCTCGCAAAATTTCCCAAGACATAGAATCAAATCAAGCTTTGGAACAGTCTTGGCCCTGATATCAGAAATACTTCAACCCTGAGATCGTTTAAAAAGAAGGTGCAACCATGAATTTCACTCACCAATTCTTTTCTGTTTTCTTTCGTTTATTTATGACAAATTGTAATTAGTTTAGGTTTAGGTTTAGGTTTAGGTCTAGGTTTAGGTTTAGGTTTTACAGCAAATTCCGTTTTTATTATAAATAGTAGTTATTTGTAAGTTTTTAGCATGGCCCCCTGTAAATCAATTATTATTATTATTGAGGGGCTACCATGAGTAAAAAAGATAAAATGAAATGAAATGAATTGATCAGATAATCAGATATTGACATTCCTCTTCTTTAACAACGATCTATTCGAAATATGCTACTACAAGCTTATTTATGGACGATTCGGAAGAGTTTGGAGACAGTATGAAAATGTGATAGGAAACCTAACTCGCGAAAATTTACTCCTGCGAAATTTCCTATTTTGGTCCATTCGCGAAAGTTAATTCCAAAAACTTCGCGTTCTTTCGAACTCGCGAAAGTTTCTTCCCTTAAAGTATATGTCAGCTGCAATGCGTTAAAAACTCATTTGTAATGAAGACGAAAGTGGAAATTTTTTAAACCAAGTTTTATTTTTTGAGTCGTATATTTGTTTTTGATGCAATTTGATACGGAGAGCTCGTGTTGAGATTTCATATGTACACATATATATACGTAGAATTTTCATACTTTTTCTGTTTCTATTTATTAATGATTGAATTTAAAGAACTGTATGCTGTAAATCCTTGAGTTAGCTCTTGCCTTCGGAAAATCTCCCGTTGAATATGCTTCCACTCCGTTCATCTTAGCCAATAGTAGCATTGCATGGTAGCAATTCTTATCATGCTTTATATTCATTTACATTTTAAACGGTATGTACCGTATCACCTCACCTGAGAAGAAGTTTAATTCGAAATTTGGTTTTTTCTCCTTTCCGCTATACCTTTTTCACTTTCAATTATTACGAATGGACTCTTGCTATCGAAATACGTCAAAGGACTCATTATTACCACTTTCCAGACAATTATGCAAAACTTCATACTTGCAATTGCAACAGAGGCTGAAAAGGGCTTGCTCAAGGACCCACGTCAGTAGGGTATAAGCAAAACTGTGTTCTAGCAGTTTTGTTTTCAAAGAATATTTCATGTCATTTGTAATATTTTGTAGTCGTTTGTGTGTAGTCTATATATTTGAAAAAAATTTTGCAATCGCACTATCAGAATAAAGCTGGCTTGACTTAAGAATTTAAATGAACCCACGGAATATGTTGTAAAATATCTGTGTACAATTTTTAGCTGTGCAATTGATATATTTTTTTATGTATCATTGTATATTTACATTTGATAAAATTTGATACAAACATCTTGCATCAAATCCAGCAGTTATTTTTCTCCTGGAAAGTCATGTTTATGTAAAAAGTACGGCAAGGCAGATATCATGCAAAGCTAACTTCAGCAAAAACCTGCTTTAGGGTAACTATTACCTGTAAGAACCTTGCGGCTCAAAATTTACTGAATATAAATCTCCTAGATCTTTAATTTTTTAGCAGAGTAAAGCTATGGGCTTTCGATTGCCGTTAAATTTTTTAGCAAACAGCAATAGTTGGCTGGTGTTTGCAGTTTCCAATTTCCAGGCTTAAGTTTTGTGCCAAAATAATCCTCCTTTCTGGGTTTTTACTATTCACGTAAAAATGAAAAGCTATGGACTTCAAAGGCAATTACCCTGGGTACCAGAGCCTCAAGAAAAAAAAAAAGAAAAAGGGGAAAGAAAGTGAGTTCATTCTCTTTTTCTTTTTTTTCTCGAGGCTCTGGTACCCAGGGTAAGAGGCAATTAACATCGTTAAAAATATTCGATTACTCCAAAAAGTAAAGATAGAAGCTTGCAACTTTCTCTGTAATGGTCCTCTTTTTAAAATTTCCAGTTTTTATCTCAAAAGAAAGGCTTGCAAAATTGTGTAAAAATGGCTTCTTCTCCTCATATAAAATGTTCGCCTGAAGATCAATTCTTGCGATATCCCATAAAATTTGCAATTTTTGTCAATTTTGATTTTAAGTTTAAACAATTTCAAGCATCATAGCTCGACATTTCGTTATGGCACGCCTGGGACGCCTGCTGACGCAGTTTTATCGCAAAATTTCACTTTCGCGGCATAGCTTGCTTGCGAAAGAGACCGGAAGTGACGTCATGATTCAGTCTTGGTGTTGTCGGGTGTGTTAAAGGCAAAGCTACAAGCTCGAATAGTTTGCAAAAGCATTTTGTGCGAAAAGTGTCCACATTTCTGATACTCGACTTTCGACTAAGAAGGCCGGTTAAGAGTTCGAAAATTTACCGAAAATTCGCCTGTTTTTAATATTTTCAATTTTTAACAAAAAAGTAAGGCTATAGGCTTACATTTACGGTTGCGATCGTCCACGATTTTCATAATAAATTTCAAGGAATCAAGACTAGAAAGCTTGACTTTTGCTTCAAAATAGGCTATTTTTTGAATCTTCAATTTTCAACCATAACGAAAGGCTACTGGCTCGTATCATTCCATATAATATGGGCCTCCATTCTATAATTTTCATATTGACCTAATTTAAAGTAAAAAATAGGGATTTTCTTACAACTACGCGATATTGTTCGGGATACTATCAGTGAGTCTAGGGAATTTTCTCCGAAAGAGCTAGACCCCCGTCTAAGAGCTTTGGATTCTGTGCACTACCGACTACAGGGTCATGGTCTTTCATTTCTCCTTTGTATAATCGCGCATGCCCCCAAAGCTCTTCGCCCATTCCATTGATTAGCGAGTCAATTAGCGTTATTATCTTATGCATTGTTATTTGCAAAAGAAGGAATTTGCAGTATCCCGAACAAGGTGCGACCTGAAATGCGTGACTATATCGTATTTAGTTACCTTATACAAACAACGACTTTATTTGAAAGACTTTTTTGAACGCATGAATTCTGGTTCATTGCATCATGTTTGAAAGCATCAAATGCATGGTGGTTGGGGAATTCTTTCTAATGGGATGACTGAAAATCGTCATTAATACTTGCTTTAGACTGCTTTTACACGATGCCAGCACATTTTGAAAACGGTAAAATATGTGATGGACAGGGCTCCCGTCGACACGAAAATGGCACAGTTTTGCCGGCAGATCTTGAAAACGGTAGATTTTGAAAAGGAAACTCCGACCGGCACATTTCGAGGATGGTATCGTGTGAACGCTAACTCAAATATTGCTCGCGTCACATTTTCCACCGTTTTCAACATGTACCGGTATCGTGTGAACGCAACTCTTGATTGATTCGGAAGTGAAACGTAGAGTGAGATTAAAATGTCAGTTCTGATGCGTTCTGACAAAACTGTTGTTAGATTTATGTAAGTAAGAAAGCTGCGCTCCTTGTTTTTTCTTATATACACATTGCAACCACCTATATTGTTGCGTTATTCCAGTATAACAACAACAACATCAATTCTGTAGCCATGGTGGCAGAGTGCTTCAATGATTTTGGAGCACAAGAGGACAAGAAGAAAGACAGAGATAACCGAGATAACAATCAACCATTTAATGTATGAATTTTATTTTCTTTCATTCAAAGAGCAAATACTGCTATCTTTATATTGCAGTTAGGAAACAGCAGCAACGTAAATTACCTAATATAGTATTACTAGTATTAGCTAGGCCGTCATATTACGCGATTGGGCTTCCTGTGCTGTAGGCAGACAATTTACGAGAAGTATTTTCAAACACTAAAAATTCTACTCCCTTGTCAAAATTGTAAATCACATTGCTCAGTATATATTTATTTACATCTGATTAGTAATGCTTATCATACTTGTTAAAATCTCCACATCTAAATTTAATCAGCAAAACTTCAAATTATTCTATACTGCATTCTACAATTCTAAAAACGTCAACAAACAACCTAGGAATATGCAACTGGCAAAATTCTTGAAAGAAGCATGTACCGGGTAAGCTAAAGTAAGAACCTGCAAAATAGAAACCGCTTTTCAAGAAAACTCCGGCTGATTTTGTTGAGCAATAGTAACCTCATGTCAGAAACTTCTTATGTTTTAATGGAAAACTAAACAGGCTGTTTTGAAAAAAGTGGTTTATTTTTTTCTGTTATTTACGGTAATAAAAACCAAACTAGGCTGCACATTTTTTAGTACTCCTTCCCGTCCAACTCCTACTCATGTTGTTTGTTACGAACTCCTTTTCGCATGCACATCGCGTGAACTAGCCATTCAAACAGTTCGATTGTATCTTTTGCAACTTTTACTTTTAAAACGTGATTAATTCCTGTAGATGCAACGATAAAGAAAGCTTTGAGCACAAGTGCAGTTAGCATCAACTATCAAATTGTACCAGCTGAGGTCACTATAGACTTATGACGATGAGTCCCTTGTATCCCTGCGGTACCTTGCTCACAGGGACTCATAATGAAACAGTTAGGCCCGTTTTATAAGTCGTGCCGCGCCGTGCCGAAACGAGTGAATTTCCAACAATTTTGTCTGGTTCGGCGCGGCGCGACTCTTATAAAAGCAATTTGACACTTGGTTCGACTGAGTCGAACCATACGCCACAGGTTTCTCGACTGGGTCGACCTGGTGCGACTTATAAAACCAAATTTCAGTCGCGCCGTGCCACAGCATTTTGACACATGCGCACAACGACAAAAGCCATTGTTTGTTGTGGATGTGCAACCTAACCATACCGAACATGCGCATGCGTCACTGAGGTTCAGCGCGGCACGGCACGGCTGAAACTTTTCCTTATAAAACAGAGGCGCTCCAAGTCGAACCTCAGTCGAACTCAAATTTCTATGGTTCGGCACGACGCGGCACGTCTTATAAAACGGGCCTTAAAAACCTGACCCTATCTTCTGCATTCGATCGATCGAATCTGGATCGAACGACTGCTTCGGCTCTGTTCAACGGTCACTCATCAGAAAGGAAATGCGATAGAAACCACGGTAAGCAGACACTTAATCAACAAAACTTGGTATTCATCTGAAGAAGAAAGTTCACTTTACCTGGTGAGTGCAAAATAAGTCTTTTAATGCTGCAATTTCCATGTTTTTAAGACCAAGACATAGCAGAGAAATCTTCAAGTACCTGCTGCAGCAACTTCCTTCAAATTTAGTCAACTGCGTCAATCGAATTGAAGGTTCGAAACTGATTGTTCTTCGCCAAATCTTGCAATCTGATTGGTATGCTTAGACTGATTACGATGAGTCCCAGTAATCGCTATCCAAAACGAGACTATTACGCCAGACCGAGACCGCTCTTACTGGGACTCATAATATTACGGCAATATTTTTGGACTGACTTTTTTCACTTTTGAACGCCCTTGGGAACGAGGCTGCTATACACAGTCATGTACAAAGTACACAACCAAATACAACGCCATTAGAATCTCTGCAAATTCGATTGATTGATGTGGACCAACGGAAACTCGAAGCTCAAAGCAGAGTTTCAAGGAGCTTGGCCGGACAGAACAAAGTCTTATGGTCAAGAATACCACGAAAACAGTTGGCGACAATATCAAATTTTGTACGTAAGTACTATTTTGCTGCTTTCGCTAAGCATTAACTGATTTACTGTGAAGTTTTCAAATCAATGTGTTTCATTTGAAAACTACAAATGTTTGTGCTTTTCTGCGCCTAGGCCCTTATCGAAACGAGGCAGGCATAGTCATTTCAAAATAATGGCGTTTGATTATGAGTTATAGTTAGGAGCGTCTGGCAGTATTTCAATAGCGATAACTACGGCCATATCATCAGTCTATGGTATGCTAGGAATCCCAGCATATTAGGCCTAATAATAGGGTCAACTTTTTCAGAGTAATATGATGAGTCTCTCTGTTGACTGAAGCGCCATCAAGAAGTCAAAGAGCACAGGGAAACAAGAGACTCATCGTCATAAGTCTAAGGTCACTATTGAACAAAACATTGCAGGAACAGGTCCACAGCCGACGCAATTTATCGCATTTCAGTAACTTTGTTAACTGGGGACCAACAGGCTCAACAGCTGGCAACTTATCCAAGTTACATGGACAAAGCATGGTAAAATCAACGAACAAATTCTTCTTGATAATGTTAGGCAGATAGCCAGGAACATGACCCAAAACACCGGAACACCAGAACCCCTCTTGAAAGTAAGATTCAGGAACTAGACACCAAGAGTGCGGGGATCTTTTGCAGCTATCCTTATTTACATCCAGGGCTACAGCGAGGATTTATGGGTCCCAGGTCGGAATAATTTAACCAATATGTAAAAAAAATTCGATATGGTCTCTGATTTATAAGTACCCTACCCTTACAAACTTCAAGCCGATCTTATTTTTCAGACAATATCTCTAATTTCAAAATGTTTGACAGACACCGAAATTTCATTAAAATCACACATAATATATCCAGGAGTATCAAATGACCCAAAAAACTGTGAGGTGAGAATTTTTTTTACCCGTTAAGAGAGTAACCAGCAGAAATCGGTGATTCAAACGTTGTTTGGCAGCTAAATGGCTTGGCTGCATCCTAATTATTTTCTCTGTTGTCATGATCATAGAAAACTGTCGAAAATAAGGATTTAGTAAAACAGGCAGTTATGCACTCGTCGAAATTTTCTTGGGTCACCCGGTATATGTTGTAACAATATAAAACATGCATCCCTGTTGAATACATAAGTTCTCTAATACCTAACGTCTCACTTAACAGTCTTATTATGAAGCATAGAGTCTTCTTTAACAATACACGCTTCTACATATAACTACAATTTGCTCTAACTAACTTTTAAGATGGTGCTGTAGCATTTGCTTGTGTGGTCGTATGACCCTCAGCATGTCAAAACGAGCAAACAAAATGGCAAAACAAGCAGACATATTTGACGAAACTGCTGAAATCGGCTTGTCAAAGTAAAGCTGTGCGACGCGGCCTAAGGGGGACGCAATGCTTGGCAAGAAAAATCTCAAATAATTGGAAAAAGTATTTGCCAGTTTGGTCAGAGCCGACGAGTTCATCTCCTCTGTGATGTCCATCTCCTCGATTTCTTGAAATACTGCAAGAAATGATGCATATTTGCATATACCCGCAATCTTCTCTTGAAATACCAAAATCGTAGACTGACAGTGCCTGAATGAT
Source organism: Aurelia aurita complex sp. Pacific (assembly GCA_004194395.1). Taxonomy (NCBI): domain Eukaryota; kingdom Metazoa; phylum Cnidaria; class Scyphozoa; order Semaeostomeae; family Ulmaridae; genus Aurelia; species Aurelia aurita complex sp. Pacific. Next base: position 52,824 of record REGL01000480.1, on the reverse strand, counting down.
CCATCACCTTGAGCAGAAGGAATCGGCAACCCATTTTGACAATATGTGTGAGTTTTTGTCATCTAGACTACGTGCAAGAACTTGCTAGCTTTCAAACGAAGCAGCAAAATTACACAGTTGTCTCTCTCTCGACCATAACTGCCTTGTTTGAATCTATGAGGAAGAATGATATTGCTTAGCGGAATGAAAACACACACCAAAGCAGCAATGAAATACAACGAACAGAATCGATCAGCTGGAAAATTCAGCATTCAAGTATCTGGGAAATATCGCAAGAAACGATAAATATTGGCATACCAGCAAAATAGAAATGAAAGACAACACAATTTGAAAAATACAGTATTCGATCAACTGTGCAATACTGCAAGAAATGATACATATTTGCATCTACCAGCAACATGGAATGAAATACAACGCACAGTAGAGACGAATTGAAATAAACTGTGCAATACTACAGTATGAAATACAACGCACAGTAAAGACGAATTGAAAATACAGCCTTGAATTGACTGTGCAATACTGCAAGAAATGATACATATTTGCATCTACCAGCAACGTGGTATGAAATACAACGCACAGCAAAGACGAATTGAGATCAACTGTGCAATACTACAGTATGAAATACAACGCACAGTAAAGACGAATTGAAAATACAGCCTTGAATTGCCTGTGAAATACTGCAAGAAAAGATACTAATATTCATGCTTTCCTATGCTGCAAGAAGGACAATGGAGGGGAAAATATTGGAAAATGAAATTAGTCTGGAAGGAATATAAACAGCACTTATTACTTACCCGGTAATATGATTTTACATGGCAATTCTGTCTTGTCAAGTGCTTTTCGGAGCTTTGCTAACATGGAGGCCTTGAAATCCGGCACTACAAATGGAGAGAAACTTCGTTTATGAGAGATTAATTCTGGATGAGGTAGCATCAATGTTTTGGCGTTGACCCAGCACTCTAATCATCACTGTTGATCTTCATATATTCTATCGTATTCCACCATATATTCCAGCCACTGGGCACAGGCTAATAATCTTAAATATTTTACTGCACGTGAAAATTCAACTAGGACTATAAAGCTTACATGAGAAATGATATTAAATTTGCTACTTTTGCTTGACCTTGATTATTTTGAAAAACTTTTGCAGAATACTATGAATGGAATACTTTCCTATGACCGCCCCATCGCATGGTCGGACGAATTTCCATGCCCTGTACATCACTGCCAGAACTAGTAAAAGATGTACATACCATTTTCTTGTCCATTTAGCCAGTGCATCATAAGCTGATAGCAGATTTCCGTGGCACCATTATGATCGTGCGTCATGTTATCGATAACGCAGTCCAATATACCGAGATTTCTACAACATCAATAAGAGAACAATAGAGATATACAATAGAGATATACCTGCAACAATAACCGAAAAGAAATTATGGATTTCCACCTCACAACTTCTTGGTTACTTTAAAGACAGCTACTTTTTACTTGCTGCCATACATAGTTTTCATTTGGTGCATTATAACATTGATGATGATGATAATAATGATGATGATGATGATGATGATGATGATGCTTAAACCCGTTCCATTCTCCTTCTTTTGGTCCTTTATCCATTTTGTTTCGACAAAACCACTGTATCTGTTCTTTACGACCAAAAGCACCAAAAAAACGATCTGGGCTTTCATTGATACGATTTGCAAACTGTCAGGAAATCCTTGAATTTTAACCGCCATGTTATAGACCTACATAAATTAGTGCTTTCTTCAGATTGTAGTATGTTCCTCTATCATCCGTTTCTAAGGATTTAGAATCAATGAGGGAAAGAACAAAGATCTTCTGCTCAACAACAATCGAAACAATGCTTTTAACTGCAACAATAACTTTACCCCAATATTTTACCAAGTGTCCGCCACTGTTTAGGATTTATTTTAATTTGTGTAAAAGCAAATCAAATTCTAGCCTATCAGATATTAGTATTTCCTGTTGACGTAGATCAGTTACCCAAATATGGCAAGGCACATGTCATAGCCTATTGTCTTCGCGTGACTATTTTTATCAAGGTCTTATACAAGCTTTGATTCCCTATAAGACAATCAGGATAACAAAGACTGCCAATAACAATAAGAGCAAAGTACGTGAAGTACCTTTCATGTCATTAAATCAAATGAAAGATGTATTAACCATTCGTGCAATCTGTTTTAAAGATTTGCTGCCAATGTTGTAAACTTGAAACCTTCAAAAAGATGCAGCTTTTCGTCATCTGGTATGAAGCATAGGTTCCAAATCATTAAAATAGTTGGTGTAAATTCTATGGCCTATTTCTTTGAGCTGAATTGCTTCAAAGAAACGTTAGCTGTTTCGCTATAATTTCTTCCAATGCGATTGCCTTTGCTGAAATGTTCAATGTTTTTAGAATAAGAGTTTTTCTTCTCTCTTGAGAATTCAAACAAAATTTGAAAGGAATTCAAAACCGTCATAATTTCTAAACTTAGGGTTAGGGTTAGGGTTTTGACAAAACTTGAAATAATTTTCAAGAAAAATATCGTTGATGGATTTCGAAAATATGGCATCAAGCAAAGGACTTTCACTCTTCTGGTCTATGATTTAAAAATTTGACGATGTCACATTATTGAATGAGTTGAAATAAGATACGCGGTGATTTTGAAAACTATTCAAAATTTAAGCCCAACAGTAGCATTGTAGATAGGTAGCTAAAGTTTCTTTCAAGCCATTCAATCAAACGAAATAGGTAATTAATAGAATTTTACACATCGACTTAAATATTTGAAACCTACGCTCTGGTATGGCTACAAAATTTCAAATACCTGCTGAATTCTTTGTAATGGGCTCCAACGTGGTCTTTCAGTCTCAGGCAAACTTGTTGAATGTACGCTCTTGGTTCAAGCTTAGCAAATTCGGAATCTTCAATGATGTGTTCTACAACATGTGATTCACCGGAAGACTGATAGCCAGATGACATTGAGAGATTTTGATCTTGAGCGATTGACTGGAGATATTCTGAAAAATAGGACACTCACACGTAAGGGACCGGTCGTTAATTCTTCTTGGAGAAGGGGCGGAAGACATCTGGGATGGGGGTTAAAAGTTTTGACTACAAAAAGAGAGGAGGATGTAAAATTAGGCACATCTCATGGAGGGGTTATGAAAATATTTTCAGGTCTAGAAAACTGGGATTTCAAGAGAAACTAGTACTATGATGGCCGAACAAATAAGAAACTCTAGCGCTACATTAGACTGATTACGATTGAGTCCTAGTAATCGCTACCACCCACCCACCCTACTCGCTCATACTAGGACTCATGGCTTCCCAGCCAAATGGCTGGCCCTATTTAGGCCGAGTACCACAAGAAGTTGTGTTACCAATCACAGAGCTTCATTTTGGTCACATGACCTAATTTCGTGGTCACATGATTTTTTTCTTGCCAATGATTGGTTTATTTTCAGTAGCTGCCAAAAAGAGGCTAGAAATGATATTTCCCGGACCACTGATTGACACAACCGAAAGATGGCGGCAACTAGTCGCAAAGCTGCGAGGCCGAAGCACTTCAGGGCTTAGGGGCGAAGGCTCTGCAACAACAATTGTCTTTCGTTCCTTGGTGAGCTCAATTTAATACTTGCAGCAGTTGCAATCATTGAAGAGAAGAGGAAGACTACATTCGTAAGAAAATGAGTTCAGTCTCGACAATGCCTTTGATCAGTTCAAAGCCGCGGCCCGCGTCGACAGGGTCGAAACCCCTTCGCGCCATTTTTCTCTCTCACCCAGACCTCAAATCAGACCGTTGTGAGCCGTTGTGGCGCCAAGTTTCGTCAGTATTCGTCATTTCTTCTCGTTCTGTTTTTACTACAATTTAAAAGTCAAGCAGAGGTGAATGCTTCTTGGGAGTTTTCAACATATTACAAGGTGATGATGTTATGTTGAACGGGACGAGAAAATGAATGTTCTGACATCGTTTGTTAAAGAGTTGTATGGGTGCCTGGATAAAATAATGCTCGGTTGGGCAACAAAGAAAACATTGGCCAACAACAGGCCGGACATTAATATTTTGAAACAGTTCTCATGTTGAAATGTTTGATATTCAAACTTGAGAAAGCTTTCCAAATCTCAGCGAAGAAATCCAAAGCTGCCTCGAGCATCGAGCAAGTAAGTCAACAATATACTGTACATTTCTAAAATCTTTTCAGAATGGAAATTGGTTTATGGCATTTTTGGCATCTTCATTTACTCTAGATTTAGAACTTCTCTGCACGTATTTTTCATAGAAAACTAGGAAGCCCCTAGGAAGTCGAGCAAGTACTGAAAGTTTCTTTAGTACCCAGAGTTTCTTACAAGTTTCTAAAAGGTTCCATAACAATTTTCCTATCTGTTCCCTCGACTCGGGAAAAACCTTTCAGAACAAAAACAAAGTCCAATGTTTAGAAATCATTCAAGTGCCTTCCGAGTAATATTACACCGGAAAAAGTGAAAATGAATTAGAAATAGGGCAAGGATTTCCTTCATTAAGCAAAACAGTTTCTCGATTTATATTTTCTTTGCACAGGAGTTTCTTACACTTGTGGTGATTAAAGCAGTTAGATCAAAAATATGTAAAAAAAGGCAGGCCCACTTCGCTTTATGCATCACTAGATGCAGGTAGGCCACAAGTTAAGTTTTTGCTAATTTTGCTGCATATCCACGGGCAGGGGACAACAATTTGTTGAATATCAAATAGTATGCATAGAATATTTCCTTGTCATATACCAGCCATTTGCTCAATTAAATTTGTTTACTGACCTCTATCCATGGTCCAATTTCACTGCTTTGTTCTCTCTAAATCCAAACATTTTTTGTTTACATTTGCATCATAAGTTGACTTTTTATGATAATTGAAACACTACTTTGACTTCATGAGTTCATACTTCACATAAATCACACACAATTAGAAGTTTAGTTTGGCTGAGAGTTTGGCAATGCAATGAAATTTGAAAACAGATAATTCCAAAGCATTCCAGGATTTTGTGCTGAGGTTTCTTGTTCTTGTGCAAAATATTTTAACCTAGTTTGACAAATTCAATTCCTGGGATCTTGATGCTTTTCAGTGTAAAAGCAAGCTTTTCAGTGTAAAAGCAAACTTTTCAGTGTAAAAGCAAACTTTTCAGTGTAAAGGCAAGCCTTACAGTGTGAAAGCAAGCTTTTCAGTGTTAAAGCAAGCTTTTCAGTGTAAAAGCAAGCTTTTCAATGTAAAAGCAAGCTTTGGATAAAAAAGGATATTAGATAACAAAATTAATGTGCAGTATTTGCTGCAGTATTTGATGAAAGCTTGCCAAGAATCGTAAAATAGTTGAGCTTAGGATAAAATGGGTACAGCAAAATGTATTGATAACTTTCATGGAAAAGGAAAACTTAACTGACAAACTGCTCTCTATTCATAACTGTTGGAACTACTGTAATCCTCCTTGACCTTGCAAATGTTTAATTAACAGTTCAGTCTACTGTACTCCAACAATCAGCATTACCGATTTTATTCCCAGCCATTTCACCCTACGTACCCTACAAAGTGTAGTTTTTGTCAATCAAAATTGAAAATCATTTGGTTAAATGATAGCAGAAATATGTTGACAAGGAGACACAGGTCAATATGCAAGAAAAACAAAATGTTCTAAAATTCACAAAGTGTCAATTCCTTTCACAATAAAATAAAGTACATATTGAAAACATTCTAAATCCTAGATTGCACATATCAAAATGTAAAATTGTTGATGTTACAGTCTCTGCCTTTGCCTATACTTGTTCCTGCAGCTTAGGCAAACAACAGTTGTTTGCAGTAAGATTTTGAAGATAATGAATTTTCTGCTTTCTCCATCATGGATCAAAACTATAGGATAGGATTATTTGTTTCACTGATGCAGTTTTTTCTGTTCTGTGCCTGGAATTTTATCTGTTGATAAAAAAGGATATGCAATGAAAGAAAACTTCATATGAAAGAATGAAAAACTAAATTTACTAGTAGAAATTTTGTTTCTTCAATTCCTTTAGCCCTCCCGTCAACAATGAAATCTCATACTTTCGATTATTCATGATGTGTAACTCAATTTTCTGCTCATACCTTCTTTGACAGTTATTTTGAAAGATTTTCTCATCTGCTGCAATGGTAAATTTCTTGACATGAGCTGACCAAAGCTAGATCAAGTCAGTTTGACAGCGAGAACACAAACTGCTTAAAAACGTAGCGAAAACGTTTTGCCACAAGAGTAGGCCATACATTAAACATTTTCTCATTACCGAGACCTGGGTTGTCTATGTCTATACTATAAATGCCAACATTTTGATCAGATCATGGCAGAACGATATCAACCTAGCTGTGTTATTGCCATTTAATGTATTCCTAAACAAAATGTAGGACCCGAAAAGAACTTTATCTTACCTTTTTTCATCAAGATCACTCCCTGAAAATGTGCATTACCGACTTGATGAAGAATCGCGATGGCGGTTGCTGGGCAACTGTTGTTGCTGTTGATGCTCTGCGCTGTTCCGTAATTTAGAAAATTTAGCACTGGTCAATTCTGAAAGCGAGGCAAATCCTTTACAGGGCCAGCCATTTGGCTGGGAAGCCATGAGTCCTAGTATGAGCGAGTAGGGTGGGTGGGTGGTAGCGATTACTAGGACTCAATCGAAATCAGTCTAGCGCTACATTTGAAAAGAACTTTAAAACTTTAATGGTAAATTCAAAGAGATGATGGAAAATATGTCGCTGAATCTTTATTCTTGAATAAAATCAACTCTTACTTTTCGGGTTTGAGCGTAATAAACCAAATTTTAATCCCAACTGATGTTTTATTTGCCAAGAAACGTTATCTGTATATGTAGCTGTCTTGGAACCACATCATAATTCATGCACTCAAGCGATAAGAAATAAACTAAGAGACTTTTTGTACTAAAATCGATTAGTTTAAAATGAAATCAAGAAACTTTTAGTTCTATGGTCTGATCCAAGTTTCTTCTTGACTTGCTTCAAGTCTGTTTCCTTTTTCGTCAGTGATTCTTCGTTAGTAATTTATAGAGGGGAAATGCGAAGGAGCATGCGAATGATTGAAAACAAGGTCGGACGGGGGGGGGGAAGGGAACGTCTCCCTCTTTCCTTTCGTTCCCTTACCCCCATCCGGCCTCGTTTTCAATCATTCACATGCTCCTTCGCATTTCCTCTCTATGAATTACTAACGAAGAATCACGCTCTAATACAAAGAGTTGGGGCGATAGGGCTTTCAGCATTGCTGGACCCAGATTATGGAACTCACTCCCCATTGAGCTACGGACGACAAATAACATTGTAGAGTTTAAGTCGAGACTGAAGACTCATTTGTTCAAAATGGCATTCGAGGGATACTTGTAATTTTATATCATTGTATACCTAATTTGTAACTATTTGTACCTAATTTTTCTCTACATCATACCTAAATTTGTTAAGGCGCCTTTGAATATATTTTTTATTGTAGATAAATGGCGCTATAGAAATGTTCTAATAATAATAATAATAATAATCACTGACGAAAAAAGAAATAGACTTGCCGCAAGTCTAAGATTCTCCTAAAAAAGCGTGTAATCAAGATACCTTTGTCCATGCCAATTTTCAAGTCCGTCTTCCTACTCTCCTTTTGTATGACATCTATCGTGCAACGGAAACTGTTGATATCTGCCTCAGTTGCTTCGAATATGTAGTCTATAACTGGCAGGATACCAACGTACTTCGGATCGAAGATCGTCTCCACAGGGCACTCCTAAACATGGTTAAAATCTGTTAAATTACAAGCTAAAACGATTGCGACGCAAAAATTAGAGATCAGAGAAATTTGGAGAAATAAATTTGGAAAACGTTAGTTTTGGAAAACAATATTTTGGACAAGGTATCATGCGACACAATAATGTAAGAATAACTTGGACAATTGTCGAGGAAAACTTTTGGACGCATAAATGGAAAACCATAAATCTGGGGTTCCGTGTGTAAAGGTATTAAAGTACTTTATTCATTCAACCTCCCCATGCTAACTGCGTTCTTTAACGTTGTCGTATTTCGTGTCTGCTCACTTGCAAACAAATGCTTGACAACTTTTGATATTGATAGAGATTAAAATAGAATTTTACATCACAGTTGAATCGAGAGGTTCAATAGACCTTTTAGCTATTCTGAAAAGAATCAGAATCGAACGATACTTTGCTACATTTTGTAGAATTTTCGAATGTGCACAATAGTGATAGAAGTTCTAACGCCACTCAATCGAATGCCGCGTATAAAAATGTATAAAAATAATGCTCGATCCAGGCTCTTTTGTAGAATAGCTAAAAGGTCTATTGCTTTTATTAGAGTGGTATTTGGATAACACTGAATGGTCCAATCCCTCTGTGGCCTTGTCAGACTGAAAAGCTATTATATATATCCTCGTCATTTGATTTTGTGAATAAGCCCCTCTCTCTAATAAGCCTCTCTTCTGGAGTGTCCAAAATAAATAAGCCCCCCCCCCAGGGGCTTAATAGAGCTTTTACGGTATGTGTGGTTTTGATTAGGGAACATTGAGACTTTAGACATCTCCAGTAATCATTGATAGTGGCTGGTGACTGATTTTTGCTTTGCACAACCATCCTGATCCATTTTTGCAAAATCTTTTCAGCTTCTATTCAATTGAAAACCCAAGAGGAGAACAATTTAGGGAGTTAAATTGTGTGCAAATTTGTTCAATGTACCAGCAGTTCAACCTTAGGCACCTATGATGGGAGAACACCACTGTTGTTTAGCGTTGGGAAAAAGCACATCACTTCAAAATTGCTTTTTTCTATTTTTTTACTAAATTGTGCGGAGCAGCTCTGAGGGTCCTACTCTAATTCTCTGATCTCAAGAATAGACCCTTTAGCTATTCTACTAAAGAGTCTGGATCAAACAACATTTATAAATTATTACACAAAAGATTCGAATGAGTGGCGTTAAAGCTTCTATTCTGCAGATTCCAAAATCTTGAAAATGTACATAAATAATTTTCGATTCAGATTCTTGTCTAGAAAAGCTAAAATGTTTATCAAAGACAAATAATGACAAATCGCATTGTGCATTTAATCACCTGTATATCTTCTCCTGGTCCAACTGCCCATTTTTCACCCAATATCCTTATTGCAGTTTTCACGTTACCATCATTGGCCTTTATTGTGATAGCTTTCCTGGTAACACTAACTTCTTTCATACCAGTCATCCTGTTCTTGAGAATCTGCAGGACAAATATTCTGCAGTTATTGCATGATCACCGGGTCAATACAGGAGAATATTCAGACTGCAGTTTGACGTAGGGACCAAACATACTGAGGTCCCTACAAGAAACTAATGGCCAGTTTCAATCAGTGGAATGTTCCGGGTGGGCGGAATTTTCCCAGGGGGGGTACTTCATTATACATTCATACAGGGGTGTGCGGCGCCAGAATTTCTGTTATGACCCAATCCAGAATTTTGGTCAAAAAATGATACCCTATCCCAGAATATAGGTAAGATATTGATACCCAATCCCAGAATTTTGAAGAAGTAACAAAGAACAATTCAACGTTAAATGGCACTCAATTTCAAGGCGAAAGAACGGATTTCGTCTCAGTTNACATACTGAGGTCCCTACAAGAAACAAATGGCCAGTTTCAATCAGTGGAATGTTCCGGGTGGGCGGAATTTTCCCAGGGGGGGTACTTCATTATACATTCATACAGGGGTGTGCGGCGCCAGAATTTCTGTTATGACCCAATCCAGAATTTTGGTCAAAAAATGATACCCTATCCCAGAATATAGGTAAGATATTGATACCCAATCCCAGAATTTTGAAGAAGTAACAAAGAACAATTCAACGTTAAATGGCACTCAATTTCAAGGCGAAAGAACGGATTTCGTCTCAGTTATGGTTACAAGCAGCACAAATCTGTTCTGAATCAATGGGGACATTCAACACCCATTACCAGAATTTTTAGTATAACAGTTAACCCCCAATCCCAGAAAATTTCAAGTGAAAGTATACCCCAATCACAGAGAATTTCCAGTAAAAGTATACCCCATTCCCACATTTTTTAGGCCAAAAACTACCCAAAACTGGCACACATCTCCGTCTGACCCGATAGTGAAGTACCCCCCCCCCCGGGGGGGGGATTTTACACAATAATTTTTTACCATAATTTTTATTCAGCTTTAGAGTAACATTTTCTCTCGTAAACAATAGACCTTTTAGCTATTCTAAGAAAGAATCTGAACGGACTGATATTTTGAGACATTTTGAAGAAGTCTCGAGTTATAGAATATATACAATAGATATATACAATCTCTTGCATAAAAATATCGTTCGATCCAGGTTCTTTTGTAAAATTGCTGAAAGGTCTATAGAATTTCCGCCCGCTTGGAAAATTCCACTATGCCTGCCTCTCCTCTGGGATAGAAGCGGCATTTCTGATGGGTTGTTAGAAAATAATAGTAATTATAAATTGTAACACTAAATGCCATCCTCCTTCATCGAAAAGTCAGTTTGTACTCTCGTGCCACATTCAGCGACCAGACAGTCCCCTCTTCAACAGCTGTGTCTCAGTTTTTGAATATCTGCTCTTATTTATAAGCAGCAATATACGTTTTCTTATATACGAAAATTAGTTCAAACCATATGTTTTTTTTAAAGAATACTATAAATTTTGTCCAGCCTCGATATTCTTAAGAAATTTTTCGAAAGAAAAACCTCTACTTACCAATTCTCCTTCAGCATTTGGTTCGTAGAAAGCGACAATTAACTTTAGTGTCCTTCCAATAAAATCATCAACTTTCATAAACACCGTAGCTTTCAAAACTTTTTCTTTAAGCTTTGCCTTTTTACGACCCAACGTAAAATGCATGTAAAAAGCATGCAAATTGTTTTCCCCTGCGAAGAATGCAACATGTGGCGAAACTTTCATCGCAGCTTGCTTAGCTTCTTTCCTACTACTTGCTCGTATTGCTTCTTGAAAACTGGCATTGCCGTCATTTGCTCCTTCTGCAAATTCAAAGACAGTATCTTCTGGTACATCAGATGGTGAATTTTCAAAAATGACTTCAATTGGCTTCAAAAACGTAGATCCATCTGGGCCTAATTCTACCTGGGGCAGCCCTATGGAGTATCCCGATTCTCGAAGCTCTTCCCAGTCATGTGGTCGGCAAACATGTACCTTAGCTTGAATCTCTTTGGTCTCTCCACGAGGAATAGCACCTTTTGGTACTCTGAGTGATACAGACGAGTCTTCAATTTTCAACTCGCCTCCTTCATAACCAAAAATATTTGTAGCAACGAGCGTTATTCGACATGGTTCATCAATGTCAGTGTCAGTTGAGCAAAACCTATCAGATTTAAAGAAACTCAAAGTTAGATTGACTGCATGAGTCTCAGTTATCGGTACTGAATCGCAGGTAGCAGGGTATGATTGTAAAATTAGTAAAGATATTAATGATATACAACTTTATTATATTCCATATCGTCTTTCTCTGTTTTGATGATGTTCCTCGTGTCTCTTCACCAAAATATTAGGCCTATCAGTCGACCCAATTTCTCCAAAGAACATGTTTCGTTGGGGACTGGGTCGAACGATAGGCCTAATATGTGGATGGAGAGACACGAGGAACATCATCAAAACAGAGAAAGATGATATAGAATATAATAAGGTTGTATATCATTAATATCTTTACTAATTTTACAATCCTACGCTGCTACCTTTGATTGAATTTAATAGTTTTAACCTCAAGCTGAGACTATCACAAAACAACATCAAAACAGGGACTACTTTGGCCATCTCCGTTAGGTAACCGAAGTTAAAGGGGCTCCGTCGTCAAACAGTAAACAAATCCCCAAACTCGCACGTGTCGCCGATTATCCATTGTTCATCAATTGTTCTCTGCAGTTTGTTTGGTGGCTTCACCCAAGCCACCAAAAAGCGACCGTTAAAAATCCAGTTATATCCGAGCAATCGTAGAAGATATGAATCTTTGGTTTGTTCCTTAGTGAAGTACAATGATTAATGCCCAAACAGCAACTTTCATTTTGAAAAAAATACGAAAATCCTGTGTGATATCACCTTTGAAAAAACTGCAAAATCATCGTTTTTGTTTACATTTTGACAACAGAGCCCCTTTAAAGTGAGAGTGCAATGGTATATAGGCTTCTCTATGAATAGAACAAAGAAAATATTCAGACATATCATTATTTCTTTGGCTATCGATTGTTCACAGCACGTGTGGGACATCGATTTGAATAAGCTAATTTTAGATTGTTTTGCTCTTTGCAAATACAAGCTTACAATCTTGCACAAACTCTATAAGCTTGGCGGTGCAGTCAAAATCCCGACGAGCGACCTTCCGGATGCCAAACCAAGCAGCTCAACTTCGCAGTCCTTCGGAAGGGACATTAAACTAGGGGTCCCATGCACGGATACGGCATGCATAGTAGAACTTGATAAGCTTTAATAAATGATTAAATATAAATGATGAATAATGAATAGGTAATAAAGGATTTATTAGATAAAAAGTTGACACATATGAGACATTCAACTTTCATCAACGTTTCGTCAAATTACTTCAGATTTCTCGTCCAATTTTACTCCCTGTTTAGAATCTGTTTGGTCGTGAATCCTTGTGCGAGCGAACAGATTCGACGGAGACAAAAATTGTCTTCGGTGCGAATGCAAGAGCTCATGTCGTAAGTCTACCTCAAAGCTGTGTTGGCCTAACTTGAGATAAGATGGTTGTTTTAATCTAAATATGTCATATTTAAATTAAAACAACCATCTGATCTATTGATGTCCATTTGTCTTTTGTTTCTGGTAACAGGTATGGTTTTTAATTTACACTACACTCGTCTTACGGCCCTTGACTATAAGTTTCTTTTTCCGCATAGTACAAGTTGCCAACAATTTTTGACCCGTTTGTAAGGCCTTATGGAAACAAGGACAGATTTGGGAAGACAATAGCACGAGTTGGTTTTGATTGACACGCAATTCAAAGCGATTAGCGATCGCAGACAAAGGAAATTCTCTCAACCAGTAATTCAAAACAAACAAAGCCGCAAAAGTTTCTCTTCAACCCAGGTAGCTAGCCAGCTCATTGTGCATCCTAGAAATTCCTTTTAAGAGCAAACATGAGCATAGATCGCAAAAAGAAGGATATATCTACACATCTGCCATGGGCTTTTAATTTATTTGATTCAAAAGCCGACTGGGAGGCAATTCAACTTTCCAATTTTCTTCGGTGTAATTAAAACACGTACTGCTCAGCTTCTGAACCAAAGAATTAAAATGCCTGAGGTAGATGTGTAGATGTATCCTTCTTCTTTCGATATATGCTCATATTTGCTCTTAAAAACAATTTCGGGAATGCACAACGAGCGCACTAGCTACTTGGATGTCAGATAAACTTTTGCGGCTTTGTTTGTTTTGAATTACTGGTTGAGAGAATTTCCTTTGTCTGCAGTCACTAATCGCTTTGAATTGCGGTGTCAATCAAACACAACTGTTGCTATTGTATTACAAAATCTGCCCTTGTTCCTTATGGACACAATACTGACCTTGATAAAGTTGAATTCGCTGATCTTGCTCGAGGTCTGTAACAGCTTGCTACTCCACTATCAAGAGAACATGTTCTCGGTTCACAAGTGCATTGATCATCAGACGTTTTTGGTATCTTATCATAAATGTCATCAGGTCTGCACTCAGCATTATCAGGCATGGGCACATTATCTTCGAGATTCAATCTGTGTAATACCGGGATTGTCTCCTAAAATAAAGATAACAAAGAAAATGCTTCAGAAAAAGGTGAACCCTTACTGCCAAACAAGAGAGATTTAAAAGGTGCGCCAAATATGCTGAAAAGCTAGAAAAATCTCGTAGCCTCGATGGATAAAAACAGACTCTTACTAAAATTTCACTGACAGCAGAAAGAGCCATACATTTTCAACACTAATTTTCAAATTAGAAAATGAAAGCAAGACAAGAAGGCCTAAACTTTTCAACTAAACTATGTTATCTTTTGAAATGCTCCAAGTGACGAAATCAAAATGGGTGAAAATGTGGCAGCTTTCAAAAGGGTAATCAAAACATGGAAGGGGGCAAACTGTAGCTGTAAATTTTGTTGTGAATAGGACGTTTTAGTATACTTTTGTAATTATCTTAGTTTGCAGTTGGCTTGAAATAGTTGCAAGAAACAGCATATGCGCAATGTGTTGAGCGTTGGGAACTCTGGAGGGGAATCAGTAGCGGTAGCAACTGCTGTCGTTGTTGTTCTCTCGTCCGGGGTTCTTATTGCTCAGCATCATACTACTATGCTGGCCTTACATCCAATGTGAAACGGATTCTAGTATTCATCAGTAATTTATCGTATTTGTAGCTTTATGTAGTTGTTTATTTAGTAGCTATTTTTTGCATGTCTTTATGTTAATGTCCATGGGGTAGTCATTGTCTTTTGCTCCTTGTGGTCCCGTCCCTGTAGTGTTGTATAGTCTGTAAAGTAATTAGAAAGTATGGTAGGATGTAGATGTAACATGTATTGTAACATTTTAAATGATTATATAAAAAAAATAGTTGCTTTATATCTACCGGGTCACCCAGAAAAAAGTGACTCAACGCAATATGTTATCGAGAAAAAAGTAAGCGGCCGATTGAAATATTTCAAACGTTGTTCTGTCGCTAAAAGACATTATAAGTATTTTTTGCAATTTTTTTGGGCACGGTAAAGTTTCCGAATTAAGGATTTGAGGAAAAGGGCAGGCTTGAAATCCTTAAAATGTCGTCAAAAACAAGGGATCGATTTAAAGCCATTTCAGATCTTCAAAACAACGAGGAGCGCGTGAGTGACAACTTACGGTAACAATAGGATCACTTGAAAAGAATTGTTGTGAAGAAGTTGGCTCAGGTGATGACATATTGCTTTTAACTCGAAAATCACCACATGAGGTGTATGTGTTTGCTACTTCCCACGATGTTACCTCAACATGATCAATAGGAGGAATCATACGCTCAGTATTTGAGATATCCTTGAGAGAATGTGCTGTAAAGAGAACAACGCATGACTGTACGAAATATCATATGTATCTGGAGTCATGCCGGGTGAGGAAGAAAAAAGTTCCCACTTTCCAAAAATTCGTAGAACCACAATTTCTTCGTGGATTGGAGTGGTTCAAATTCTAGTTAAAAGCCACAAGATCGAAGTATTTTTGTGATTTTTTTCGTCTTCTTGTGAGCACTGCAAATATAGGTAAAATTCAACTTTACAAAAATGTCATAGTTGCAAAATGACTGAAAAAGGCTTAAAACACTTGATCAAATCGTTAGGACCCACCTCACACAGAACGATACGCACATGTATTTGACCTATCTTAAGAGTTATAAGACATAGATTTTCAAACATCTACTAAAGATTTTCAATGTCATGGCAATAGATGTGCTGACGATTCTCTCACCCATGAGAAATTGCATTTTCTCTGTTGTTTTGAGCGAGGAGTCCTTTATGATTTGATCAAGCATTTTAGGCCCTTTTCAGTCATTTTGCAATCATCAAGTTTTGTAAACATGAATTTACCAATTTCACAAGTGCTCGTAAGAAAGTGACAAAATCACCAAAATTCGTTAACCTTTTGGCTGTCAAGTGAAGGTGAAGGTGAAGTTGCGTTTTTCAGCGTCAAGCACTGCACTGGGATCGCAGAAATAGTGCAGACCTAATCGAGTCCGCGACCCCTTGTCATGACGCTCAAGTGGCGGGGTCCTACCGGGTATCGAACCCATTCCGCCTGACTGTTCTGGCTGCAAAGTCAGAGGATTACACCACTGCACCACAACACCTTCAAGTACATATTGATTCATTCCAATCCATTTAGTACTCTTGATGCTATGAATGTTCAAAAGTGGGAACTTTTTTCTGGCTCACCCGGTATATCTAAACATTTCTTGGCAGCAGAAATTACTTCTGCTGTATTATAAATGATAATTCTGTAACCAATGGTTATCCTTGCAATTCCTATTGTAAAGTACTTGGATGCATATAATGTCAAGGATACATATACTGTATGTGTTGCTCAAAGGGGTCCGTTTCAGTGTCAAAACTCTTTAAACATAGGTCATTTTGAAGCAGACATTCCCTACACTGCGTTGGAACTCTTTGATTGAAATAAACAAACGATTTAAGTAACAATGTATAATTTTCACCAACTGCAACAATTTAGGAATGGCGGTACATTTTGGCAATTATTGTTTAAGTAAGTCCGGAATCTGAATGACAGCTTAAACTTTCTGAAAGTGGCAATTATCATCCATATCTGCGAGTTCTTACCTCAATTGACTATCAACTTTTGCTTGCCATTTTCAAAAGATTTCAGGGACAATTCACTATAGCCAGAGGCTATGGTACGGAAGAGAAATTAGTTGAGTGAATAATTTCTCAAACTCTATGCCGGTTGTGTAAAAATCATGCATTGCAAAAATGTTTTGGTAAAAAGCCCTACCAACTTTAGTTTGAATTGTGTCCAGTGAGAATATACTACCTTTCTGGTGACAATGACAGTTGGGTAAAGTGTTCTTCAGTGATGTTTTTTCTCGGAATGGTAAAGAAATTTGCATTTGCTCGCAGTTTAAAAGATATTTCCATTATCAAATTAATTTCTCTTTGGTTCGAGGCCTTTGGTTAAATAATGAACAGTCCCTTAAACACGGCTTCTGCCAGGAGTGGGATGTGGAATAAAACAGCCCAAATTAGCAGGCATACATTTCAACTCAACGGTAAAACTTTGTTAAAAGTACCATGCGAGGTTTGCATTTCCTTCCGTCTCTTTATCATATGACACAGGAAGAGTAAATTTACAATCGCGAATGCCAATAAAGCTGATATGAGGATGACACTCAAGTTACTGATTGCATGGTTTGCAGAAGATCTTTCTCTGTGTGCTCGTGTGTTTGGTGTCAGTTCCTGTGGAATTGACGTCCTGGCTTCTAGGAAGAAAAAAATAATGAACATTTACTCAATAGCAGGTGGCGAAGCTAAACTCGAGTACACGTTCTTTTGGGCATATCTATAGTCTCGGAATCTTCTGAAAACGGTAGACTTCAGAGAGAGAAATGCCAGTTACCAAAAGAATGCGCATTCTGAAAACGGTAGAGTTAGCAGACTTTGCAGAGAAAAATCCTAAAAGAGTGAGAATTCTGAAAGTTTGAGCGAGTTTGAATGCAGTGCACAGCCGGGAGAATTGGAGCCATTACAATGCATTGTACTATCGCTATGCAAATCCCCAATCTCGTTTTCAGGGTGTTTTGACATCATACGCTGGTCACGAAGCCGAATGAACACCCTGGTACACTTGGATGAATTTTCCCAATATGAGGGCAAATTTGCAGCCATTACGGATTTGCAGTTTACTAGGCAACGCTAATCGTTGAAAAATGGCCGTTGCTCTAGCGGTAATTTTGAAGTAGACAAATCGAGAAACTAAAAACAAATACTTTGAGGACCTTATTTCAACCCTTTTAAGGTATTTGATCATTAAACCGGGGTTAGCAAGTGCATTTGGTAGGAAAATGAGCACAATCATAGAATGGCTCGTTTTCTGGGAATTTTAGAGATAAATTGGAGATTAAGAGCGTTATAGTGAAATAATTCCCGTCGATTTTTGACATGCCGCGGCCGTTTACCCCCAGGAACGCCGGAGAGGGGGGGCGCGGGGGGTCAAGCGCCCCTCCTGCCTTTTCCTAAGGGGGGCAAGGGGGGCAAAGGTGCCCTTTCAATGAAAAACAATAATTTACTTTGAAACTTGATAGAAGAGCCGCCATAGCTTCTTTCCCATATCAGAAACGAAAAATGACTGGCAATTGCAACTTCAAAATAAACAATATGCGATTTTATGTGATTCGGAATGAGGACATTTGGAGAAATAGCCGAAAAAAATTCGTGAAAGAACATGATTAATATTCGTTGAAACATTTTGATAGCATTTTAAGCCAATCTAGAGGGCGTGGCCACAAAAATTTTCCCGGTGGAGTACCCCCCCGGACCCCCCAATTTTTCGGCTCGCTTCGCTCGCCTTCGGTCTCGATTGCCCTTACGTTCCTAGTCGCCCCCTTTGCCCTACCATCGCTCCGGCGTCCCTGTTTACCCCTCGCAAACGGAGTTACGCTGTAAAATGGGGTAGGCCAAAACTGTTTCCCATTTTTGGGGGACACGCACTCCGCTCCTGAGGGCAATATTGAACCCCAAATTGCGTTATTAGACGCGCAGACGAGTGGTCTCTTGAAAACTTTTTTCCGTTTTGAAATCGGCATTGTAACCATGGAGCATCGACTCCAAACGTAGCATCAGGTCGGAAAATCGCAACATTTTTTTTTCAACCACCTGTTATGACGTCATAATGACCCCAAAATTTCCTGAAACCCCGAAATTCGGATGCGCCGTGGTCCATAACCCCTCTTAAACTCCTCACTTGCCCCATACAACCCATTGATTTTGTGAAATTAGCGATTCAATAGAGGTCATTTTTGAATGGGAACCAGTTATAATCTGATTTTGCTATTGTTTTCGAATAGCCAATCACATTACCGAACGGCCTCTTGTATCCCAGAGTAGAGGTAGAGCAACGAACTGACTCTGTGGACGAGATTTGCAAATCGAAAGAGAACTGAATTTACAATGCCTCATTTGTGTTTTCGAATATTTTTGTAAACTTTTTCATCCGCGAAACAAGGCTCTTTGCAATCTCTCGGAAGTCTACGAGCTTCAGAAGCAGAAGGTTTTCAAGGCCCCACAGGTCTGCCATTTTCAGTTACTACCCAAAAGAATATGTCAAGAATCTCTCAGAAGTCCATCAAAAACAGAATGACCGAAAGAATGGGCTCTCATAAAAAAGGTCTGATGTCTGCGAAATCTACCACTTTTGGCACAGTGGATAGAATGGTATTCTAGCTCCTTCCATTACTCTGCCGTTTTCAGAAGAAGAATACGTCCTGAGTGCTTAGTGCTTCAGAAAATGCAGGGAATCTTGCCTGAAGAGATACAATACCGGGTGTGCCAAAATAAACTATGCTCGTTTGGCAGGCCACACAAAAATCGTACACTGGACCGATTTCGAAATTGATTGATTGTATCGCATTGGATCAACGTTTTTTTGGTTGTTTTCAGTGTTTTCGAAAACGAGACTTTTAAGAAACTCGCTTCTCGTTCTAAAAACTGCAAAAAATTGCAAAAAATCCTGGAATCTAATTCAGGCTTTTTGCTAACGATTAAGACATGAATCTTCAAAATCGGCCGAATTTATGATTTATGGTGGCCTGCCAAACGTTCAATTTGATGCACCCAGTATTACAATTTTTCGTCCAAAAATCTGAACAAGATTCCCCATGCATACAATAGAGATGATGTTGATGCCCAAAAGTATCATTTTTTCATACAACTTCCAGAAGTATTTGAAAAAATAAAAGAGGAAGGAAAAAATGATACATTTATATCAACAATCTTTTGTGGCACATATGCACATAGATAATAGAAAGAAAATGTAATTTGCATAGTTTATTTTCTGGAATCCCTGGTCCATTAAATTTTCTGTGACTGTGTCTCTTCAATTAAATTGCAGCAAATACATGGTTTTCTGCAATATACATTGTAAAATTTCATTTGTGAATCTGAGGTGCTTCAAATTTGCGCTTACGAATTCCTGGAGCTGCTAGGATGACTAGGCTAGGGATTAAAGGATTTTGGTTGATAAAAAGGTGTTCTACAGTAACTGCAGTTGTCTAACTCGTCAATGATTTGGAAAGTTGCAGAGTGACTTTTTCAGAATTTGGAAATTTCCAGTCTCTTTTAAATTTCTAATTTGAAGCAATCTTAAATATTCTTACGAAATGTTGCCACCCATACACCTGATTAAAGAATTTGTTAGAAATATACCAATCATCAAAACAAATTGTTATCCCCAAAAAGGAAAGCATGTGTTCACGCACAGATAGCATGTTTGGTTCGACTAAAGAATGTGGGCCACAACCCAGATAATCCAGCCACAACCCAAACAAGGATTGAAATTAATCAAACAGATTCTCGCACATGGCAATTCGATTTCTCAGCTGTTGATCTACTTTGAATTTTACAACATACCGTAACAGAGGCCTTGGAAAAATGGGCTATCCTCCTCGGGATCCTCCTCAACAAGACTTGACACAAATTCCTCGTTTTGGTAACAGATGAAAATTTTTGCTGTCATGTTTTTCCTTTTTGGAAACTTCATGTGGTTTTTAGCACCAAGCACTGGGGATCACCAGAGGCGTACGCAGCACATCAGGAGTGAGGGGGTCTAGGGCGTAGCCCCAAAAAAATTTCTGTGACCACGCCCTTCAGACGCTCGGAAAATGAGGGAAACGCCCTTTTTACTTATATTTTGCATCGTAAACATGACTGCAATGAATACAAAATGAGCAGGATGTTTTGTTGATGCATTGAGAATTTATATAAAGCATATCAAGTATGAATTACAAACTCGCTTTTCTTCTTTACTGTAAAATTGATTTGGCGCTAGTTGTTGTTATGATATTCAGGAAATGCCTCTTGTCGCCACTTCATCGTTGTTTAGTCAGTAAATGGCATCTTTTGCAAGAATCTTTTGAAAACAGGAAAATTTTGAAAACAGACATTCTACTTTGGCTTAGAATGCCTCTCCCAACATCGTTCAAGCATTTCTTAGAAACCCAAAACATTGCTCCACCAAACCTTAGACAAAACCATTCTCTCCTTGCTGTTCAAGAATCTCGAAGACCACCGCCTGACAGATCTGCCTGACCCCCCCCCTGAGGTACGAATTTTATTGCATTTTTTTACAAATCTCGAGAACCATCTTTTTGAAAAGTGAGGGGGTCCGGACCCCCCCATCCCCCCCCCCCCTTGGGTACGCCACTGGGGATCACACCTAAATACTAATGGAGTATGTGACCCCATGCTCGCCAATGGTGGGGCTCTCCGGGTATCAAACCCTGTCAGCCTTACTGTTCTGGCTGCAAAGTCAGAGGACTACACCACCTCGCCACAGTCAGAGGATT
The DNA here is from genome assembly GCA_004194395.1 of Aurelia aurita complex sp. Pacific. Lineage (NCBI taxonomy): Eukaryota > Metazoa > Cnidaria > Scyphozoa > Semaeostomeae > Ulmaridae > Aurelia > Aurelia aurita complex sp. Pacific. The sequence continues at coordinate 31,745 of REGL01000480.1, read as the reverse complement.
ACATCACTGCGCCACAACACCTTCTTACTCACCTGGCATTGTCTTATAACTTGCTAGATGAATGTTCCACACAGTGGGCTTCATACTTCTCCTTCTGGTTGCTATTGTGGCATTGAAACCATGTGATGTGCCACAAACAGCATCTGCTGTTGGAGTGCATGGCATGATTATCTCTTCATTGGGATCACAGAATGAACAAGCTTTACATGTTTTGTTGATCCCATGTGTATCAGAATAATGAAACTCATGACATGGGCGGCATTGTGAAACCTCAAGAGCATCATCACCAAAGAATGCATTCACTTTACTCTTCAAGATTATGGCATGAGAATTAGATTTGAGTCCAGCCAGACATGTCTCTGATGCTTCAAAGCCTGGGCCACATGAATTGCAAACAGCAAAACTTTGCAATGCACTGTCAGCATCAATGTATTTGGGAACAACCACAATTGATTTTGAATCACAAACTTTCATGGATAAAATAAGAGTGCTCTGCAATGAGAGAAAGTCACAATCACCTTGAGGAAAACTTGTGCTGGAAAAGGATAAAAATCTCTCTGATTGAAAAATATAACTTTTTTTAACGGGTTGCTCGCTCCTCGATTAGTTTATCTACTGAGAGAGCTCCCCCTTAAGACATTCCTGCAATTTGGAGACATTCCATGCAAATTGCCAATTTTCTGTAATATCCAAAGTTTAGCCTTTTTGTTGGCTCTCATAATCTTGTTATAATTTTAGTTAATTGTTGTAATGTATAAAGGAATGTTGTATGTAGTGGTGGAATTTCAAAATGAACGAACTGAACTGAATTGAACTGAACTGAATTGAACTGAACTGAACTGAACTGAACTGAACTGAACTGAACTGAACTGAACTGAACTGAACTGAACTGAACTGGAAAAGGCCAGGATCATATGCACATTAATCTCATTGAGATGCATAACATGATATGGATTCAGTTCAGTTCAGTTCAGTTCATATATTTTAAAATTCCTCTACATACAATATCTCAATAAAAACACTAATTACATACAATGACTACAAATTACATAAACATACTTATAACATACAATGAATAACAATTACATAAGATGTTGCATGCAGGGGAATTTATTTAGGAGGACCTCTCTCAATAGCTAAACTAATCGAGGAGAGAGCACCCCCTTTCAAAGATGGTCTTGAATCTTATTTAATCATTTATCGAGGGACCAGAGCGATATTTATCACTTTAGGATCAACTTTGATAGTTCTTCATGAATAAAAAGGCTTTAAGCTTTTGACGAAAACTGAAAGCAGATGACGATGTCTTTATATCAACTGGAATGTTGTTCCAAGATTTAGCACCAAAGAAACGCACAGACCTGATACCGTATTGCAAGGTATTTTTTCGATTTAAGAAAATGTCATTTTTTGAGGCTTGCCGTGTACCATACTGATGAACATTTGTCACTGATTCAAAAAAATTGTGGAAGCAATTAGGAGAGATCTTATTCACACAATCATAAACAAAACAAAGCAATTTTAGCTGAAAAAGATCTTGAAGCTTCAAGATTTTCAAGTCAGAAAAGATAGGAGTGGAGGGTGAGGTGAAATGTTCAAATGCAATAGCTTTTACCACTCTTTTTTGCAACAAATATACAGGCTTTATATGAACATCATATGTAAGTCCCCATACTACTATACCATATTGGAGAAAGGAAGAAAATAATGAATTGTATAGACAGATCAAAACATCGATAGGAAGAAAGTGTCTTATCTTGAAAAACATACCACATGTTCTGGCCAATTTTTTTGAAAGTTCAGATAAATGGTATTTCCAGCTAAGATGTTCATCCAAAAGAATGCCAAGAAATTTTACATACCTAGACTGTTTTACTGGTTGATTTCCAATTTTAATATTTACTGTTTCCAATGATGAATGTTGAGGAGATTTAAATATTATGAAATTAGTTTTATCAATGTTTAATGACAACTTGTTTACATCAAGCCATTCTTTAACCTTTTTTAACTCTCTATTTACTATTCTTTGCAGCATATCAAGATTTTCAGCTTCAAAGTAGATATTTGTATCATCCGCAAATAAGTAGAAGGAGAGTAAAGATGATGAATTTGGTAAATCATTAATAAAAATTAAGAAAAGGAGGGGGCCAAGGACAGAACCCTGTGGAACTCCACATGTAACATTTAGATGGCTGGAGCTAGACCCATTCACAGAAACATATTGCGTTCTACCTGATAAGTAAGATTTGAACCACTCTAAAGCAGGTCCTCGAATTCCATAATTTTCAAGCTTCAACAAAAGAATGCTATGGTTTACAGTATCAAATGCTTTCTGCAAATCAAGAAAGATTCCGCAGCCAA